>GL376621.1:255579-267802 GCA_000143045.1 Globisporangium ultimum DAOM BR144 | reverse complement strand
GGCGTGACGCTGGTGGGCTCCAGCGCGAGTGGTTTGTGCTCTTGAATGAGCAGCTCGCCGATCCGGCGAATGGCATCTTCCAATGCGTCAATAAGACTGAGCACACGTTTTATTTGAACCCAAACTCGCGCCATGGCATTGGCGAGGACCATCTCGTGTATTATTTCGCAGCTGGTCGACTACTTGGCCGTGCGCTCTTGGAGGGACAAGTGCTCGGGTTCCACTTGCATTGCCGCTTCTCAAGATTATCTTGGGCATCCCCGTAAGTCTCACGGATTTGAAGTATTTTGATCCTGAAATTTACAAGAGTATGAAGTGGATCCGAGAGAACAACGGCGTGGACGCGTTGGATCTAGATTTCACGGTGACAGATCGACGTGGAGAGGATGTAGTTGCGATCGACTTGATCCCGAACGGTGCCAATATCGAGGTGACCGACGACAACAAGGAAGAATAACTGGGAGCACAACACAAAGTACACTGCTAATCTTCACGGCCATCGCGCAATGATCTGGTTCTGGGAATTGGTGCGCGAGATGCCGAACGAGTACCGTCGACGTCTGTTGCACTTTGCAACAGGCTTATCGCGCGTGCCGATCGCGGGCTTCAGCGCCTTGACGAGCTACAACGGTAAGTTGTGTCCGTTCACGCTGAAAGACGTGAAACTAAAAGACGATGGCTACATCTGGAGCCACGCGTGCTTCAACCGTTTAGATTTGTCGTTGCATGTGGTGCATCACGAGTTCAAGGCCGTGTTGTACGCTGCGATCGAGACCGACATGTACGGCTTCACGACGGATTAGCTATGCAGATATGGTATGTTTTGTTGCATGTGCATGGCGGTAGCTGACCTGATAAAGGGATTCGCACATGCAGCGTGAGAAACCTCTTGGGCGCGTGGCCGACAACCTTCTTCTACGCATTGATTTGCTTGCACAACAGTGTGAGAGAAGGTCATTCTATTTAACTTATGATCTACATATAGTTTAAGAATTCCAGAGTCTCATTAACACTGCTGAGAGTGAGGTGTTTCTAAGTTTTGACGGTGTGGCACCGACGTCATTTTCGAGTAGATCTGCGACTTGGGACATAAGAACTCGATCATTTCCCCGCGATTCGTCGGTGAGTATCTTCGCACTCTGGGAGTTCATTGCCATGTTGGCGAGAAGATCGGCCATTTTGTTTTGTTCTCGTTTTGTGTGATTCCAGGAGACCCACACAAAGTTGTCGATGATTTGATTTACCCTATCTGCTAGTGGTTGCAACTTGGTCTGGCGTATTGAGGAAAACCCGTTCTGGGCTGCGATAATCATTTGGCTATCTCCGAAGACTTCCAACTTGACTTCATAATGCTTTAGGTAGTGTGCACTGTATGCCAGGCCTTCTTTCAGTGCGCTGTATTCGCACCAATTGTTCGTAACTTCTGGTCCCATGTACGCATAGCCGCATGCTTTGAGTTCCCATCGATTGCAGCGTTCATTCAGGAAGGTGAGTGCCCATCCGCTGCCTCCTGGACCTGGATTGCCGCGTGCACCTCCATCGAAATACAGACGCGCCGTCGCCCATGCTTCCAGTTGGCGCGAGAAATCTTGTCTCTCCAGTACACTGAGCAGTTGGTTCAGGCAAGTTGCATTGATCTTTTCTCCTTTGAGCGTTCTCATCCGATGTGTTAGTGTTAGAAGGTGAGGTATATTTAAGTACAATTTAATGACCTACAATATCCATTCTCCGGGCTATTCTACAGCAGGCAGTTAACTCATCCGATGTGCCACAGCCCGCACTTGCATCACACATGCTGTCCACACGCGCTGGGTGCTTTCTTCGGTAGTGAGGTGTTGTCGTTCATGCACTGTTTCCACTCTCGTTCTCCATAGCGATACTGGAATGCTTGATGTGACGATAAACCAAAGTTTCTGTAGTGCTGTCCTATGTTCCGGAGTAATGAAACCGAAGCGCTTTTCCAATTCCCGGAGCAAAGATCGTTGACCTGGCGGGGCTGTGCGGCTAGCAATATGAGGCAGGAAGAGATTGAGTGTTTGCTCCGTTAATGTTCGGCCCATCCATCGCCCTAGGAAGGCCATCCACACGGCTTGTGCTCGCTTGCAACTCCAGACTATGTGTGAGATAGTTTCTTTTGTCTCTCCACATCCGGCATTACTTGGGCACGCCGACGACTCGACCCTTCCCGGATGGAACAGGTTGAGCTGCATCGTAGAAATCCGGTATGTCGTCCACATTTGGTACGGCGTAAGACATCCTCGTTGCTTCCATAGATCTGCTGGCAGTCGGTACTGCATATGACTGTACCACTGGTCAGTTTTCGCGACTTCGTTGAGCTTGTCTATGAGCCCTCCCAGACCTTGGTACAACTTACTGTGCAACCTCCGTGTTCGCGCTCGGTCGATTGTCTTCTGGATGCTGTTTGGGGGCGTACGTTCATGCACCAGCCACGGACAGTGCGTCGTGAGCGGGTGCGGTTTGAATGTCCACCCTACGGTTTTTATTTCTTCTTCAATCATTGCAACGTCTTGTTGACATATAGCATCCCCGGCCCAGTCAGTCACTGTCCAGAGAACTCCGTTTGCTTGCCGTTGCATCTGAATGTAGTCCATGTGGCTCCTCTCTGATACTGGCACCGCTATGATGGTCCCCATGCCGTTGCTGACCCACTTGTACTCACGTTTTGTGCGTCTCCTGCTCCACGGCTCCTGGTAACTGATGTGCTGGTTGCCTGCTTCAATTTCTGTCTCCGGTGAGCATAGGATGATGCTGGTTACGAGTTTTCGCAGGGCGGTCATTCGTTTGAACAAGAGAGTCGCCGTTATGTTTGGTAGCCGCAGGGAGAACACTCGCTCTTCTTCCCGTCTCACATTGAAGCTGGCCAGATTGCGTTCCTTCAGGAAGGTAACCGTTTTGACTGTATACTGCTCTCCTTGACTGTCGATTATCCAGGGGTTGTCGTTCCACTGGAAGGATGGCCAGAAAGCACGCGTCTCTTCCGATAGTTGATGAATCGTCTGCTCAGGTTTCCTCTCAAAGTACACGCCTACACGTCCATCTGATCTCCACTCGAGGTCCAAGGTCGGTAGCAAGGATTCCATTTGCCGCTTCAGATCGTCTTTCCACGCGGCATTTCGTCCCTCTGCATCCACCAGGTCTTCACAAAGATACTCCCACCCGAGTGTGTGGATATTGTTCTTCTGGTATAGCCTTGTCTTTGCGTGCTGGCTTCGCTCCTTGGGTGAAATTGCGCCACACTCCCAGTTTCGACTGTTGCCCTGATGAACCTGTTCATGCCAAGCTTTTGTATACTTGTTTCGCGCTCTCTGTAGCCACCGAGTTGTCCGCCGCATCGCTTGTCGCTTTATTGCAAGAGGTATTGAATAGAGACCTATGACTCCATCCTTGACCGGCAGGTAGAGCAGAGAAGGACTCACCTTGTGCCTCGTGCCATCTGTGCCAAGTGTCGATTTCCACAAAAATTGCTTTTGTAGGTTCACTAACTGGTCCACAACCTTCGCTGGGGGCTTGATGTATCCGGCTGTGAAAAGAATCGACGGCAGCAAGACCGAATTCAGTATAAGCACTCTCCCACCACACTGTTGGAGACTTTGGCCGCGATGATCAATCTAGCTCGGAGTTTTTGCAGGCGGTCCTCCCAATTGAACTTGCACAACAGTGTGAGAGAAGGTCATCCTATTTAACTTATGATCTACATATAGTTTAAGAATTCCAGAGTCTCATTAACACTGCTGAGAGTGAGGTGTTTCTAAGTTTTGACGGTGTGGCACCGACGTCATTTTCGAGTAGATCTGCGACTTGGGACATAAGAACTCGATCATTTCCCCGCGATTCGTCGGTGAGTATCTTCGCACTCTGGGAGTTCATTGCCATGTTGGCGAGAAGATCGGCCATTTTGTTTTGTTCTCGTTTTGTGTGATTCCAGGAGACCCACACAAAGTTGTCGATGATTTGATTTACCCTATCTGCTAGTGGTTGCAACTTGGTCTGGCGTATTGAGGAAAACCCGTTCTGGGCTGCGATAATCATTTGGCTATCTCCGAAGACTTCCAACTTGACTTCATAATGCTTTAGGTAGTGTGCACTGTATGCCAGGCCTTCTTTCAGTGCGCTGTATTCGCACCAATTGTTCGTAACTTCTGGTCCCATGTACGCATAGCCGCATGCTTTGAGTTCCCATCGATTGCAGCGTTCATTCAGGAAGGTGAGTGCCCATCCACTGCCTCAAACTTGCACAACAGTGTCTGTGCACCCTATTCTGGTAAGTGTTGCGGTGTGATTCGTCCGATGACGTAATCGAACTGGCTGTGTGCGATTAATGGAACATGGGTCCAGAGAGGTACACTTTTGGTCGCGGTACCGAAATGCATCATCTTTTGTCATGTATGATGTCTCGTCTGCTGTATGTGCCGTCTTGAGACATAAATGGTTCCCTTTTTGTAGCAAATTCTTCCCTTTTGTGGGCTCCTTCGTCACCTGAAACATAGATGCCACTGTAAGAAAACTTGGCTTGCGTGGTTGGGTTGATGGATAACTGAGTACCTCTAAATAGCGCTACCATGTATAATGCATTCTACTATAGTTTGTAGTACTCTATATTACATGCTCAGGTTGTGCAATGTCTATTTCATACCTGTATATATCAATGTATTACCAAATGGGAAACTTCAAGCAGCTATTCGATAAATCGCCTGATCTGCAGGTTTGGGTTGCTCTTTCGCCCATAGAAATCATGGCACATGTGCAGATACGGCTGCCTCGTTTTACCACTTGGAGTCGCATATTGTACAAGATGAAAAAGGGTTCAGCCTCCATGCTGCAGCTTCAAGTGGCGGAAGAACTGCGACGCGCACCTCCGACCTGCGCCTGCACCTGCACATTCACCTTCAGCCGGGATGGGATGGGGGCGTGTGCATGCAGATCATATCGTGCATGCCGCTCGCCCTCGGGAGCTCACTTCTGCATTCGACACGCACAGAGCAAGCAGTTGCTACCTTCAAATGAAGGAGACGTTCGTGGGACTGCTCGTCGGCTTTGCCGTGTGCTGGGTGCTGCTCGTCGTGTGCGTGCGCCGCTCGCACCGAGAGCGGCTGCGCGACGAAGCACTCCACGCGCCGCTGCTCGAGTACGACATCTCGTTCTGACTACGTTGCTGTGCGCGCAGTTGCGGTGTTGAGCTAACGAAATACTGCGTTTGTGTATGTGCTGCAGCTCGAATGAACATCGCTTGGATGCCGCATTACGGTGCGTACACATTACCAGTTCGTGGGTGTTTATTTGAAGAAGAATAAAATGCGATCTCACGCGCTTGTCTCGCTTTTGGTTTGATTCGGATTATGCAACACAGAGGTGCTGAGGACGGGTACAAGGCGTGTGCGCTGTGCGGGTTCGAGAATTTCAAGCGGTTTCAGTTTTGCAACATCTGCGGTGAGCAGCTTGTCCAGGACGACGACGTCGATGACGCCAATGGTGCAAGCGACAGTGCCACGGAACAGAGACCGAAAGCAGCATCTCCGCACACAACGACAACAACTACGACTACGCGCTCTCCACGAGAGCAGGCAGTCGTCACGCAGCGTCAAAAGCGCGCGAAGTACGTCATCGCTGTCGTTTGTTTGATCGCATGTTATTTTCCGAGCACGCAACTATGCAAATGTTAACTTTTGCATGTTATTTTTGGCAAAGCAGGAACCGGAAGGAGTGGGTGCGCAAACTCGGCTTTGACGGCGAGCTGTTTTGGTACCGCGAGGGCCTCAAATCGCTCGATTCGCCATTTCCAGGATTCGCGTTGCAGTACAAAGGTGAAGAACCGCCACTCCTTGAGAAACGACGGCGCGATGATGACGCGTTTGCAGATACCGACACGACGTGCGCGTCTGAATTTGACCGGGCCTCCCTGACTGTGGTGGTCGTTCCAAGTGCTGCTTCAGCTCCAGTGGAACACGCCCTCTTGCCGATTAGTGGCAGTTCGAATGACAGTGCAAGCAGCAGGAGTCGCGCATCAGTGTCGAGTATGGCTCATGAGAACCAACTAGACGGAGGTGAATCGGAAACTGATCGCTTTATGCGCGTGGGCAAAGAGAAATGCGAGCGTGAGCTCCAGGATGCAATGTCGTCAATCCAGCTTCACCTGCTACCAGCATTGACTGCCGACCCCGCGCATCTCCCATTGCCTGTTAACACGACAAATGCCGGTCTGCAATGGCGTGATATCCTGAGTCTCTCGTCCCAGGTGTTCCCGAAAAAGTATGCGCACTTTGTGACCACGACAGCCGCGTTGATCGTATCGTCCGAGAATCTCAAGATCAGCGTGAACCGTGACTACCTGTTTGAAGACTCGATGGACGCCATCTGCGTGTTGCCTATCGAAAATATCCTCACGGCGATACGAATCCACTTTTTCAACGAAGCTGGGATCGACGCCGGCGGATTGCACCGCGAGTGGTTCATGCTCGTGAACGAGCAACTCGTCGACCCCGATCGTGGCCTCTTTCGCTGCGTGAACAAGGACGAGCAGAGTTTCTACTTGAATGGCAACTCGCAATACGACGCGGGGGAACACCATCTGAGGTATTACTATGCATCTGGTCGCCTCGTTGGTCGCGCGCTGCTCGAAGGGTATGTGCTGGGCTTCCACTTGGCGTTGCCGCTGCTCAAGATGATCTTGGGACTGCCGATTTCGTTTCGTGATCTCGAGTTTTTCGATCTGGAGCTGTACCGAAACTTGCTGTGGCTGCTCGAGAACGACGGTGCTGAGGCTTTAGGATTAGACTTTAGTATTACCGAGACGCACGGTGATAATGGCGCAGTCGTGGTGGATTTGATCCCAGATGGCCGTCATATCGACGTCACGGATGAAAACAAACATGAATACGTCGAGCGAAGATTCCGGTACTTGCTATTTGAGAGCGTCTCGAGCCAGCTGTACGTGTTCCTGAAGGGAATTTACGAAGTGATTCCACAGGAGCTGCTCATGCTGTTTGACCCCGAAGAATTTGACTACCTGCTCTGCGGCTCGGACGAGATTGACGTCGACGACTGGGAACGCAACACGAGGTACACGGTCGGGCTGCATGGCCACCAGGCTGTCGTGTGGTTCTGGGAACTTGTGCGTGAGATGCCGAATGAGTACCGTCGGCGGCTACTGCACTTTGCAACCGGCTCGTCGCGCGTACCGATCGCTGGCTTCAGTGCATTGACCAGCTATGACGGCCGGCTGTGCCCATTCACACTAAAGGGGGTGCGTCTGGTCAAAGATGGCTACATTGTTAGCCACGCGTGCTTCAACCGGTTGGATTTGCCGTTGCACGTCGACCGGAACCAGCTGAAAGCTGTGCTGCAGGCAACCGTCGAGACGAAGATGTATGGTTTCACTACGCATTAACCGAGAGTGAGATAGTATTTATATGGGCGTCCAAAAACGATCCAAAGAAAGTAGGCTTTAAGGTTGCGTCAACTCCAGATGCATCAAAACTTTTAAACTGGGATCAACATTTTGCATTATTGGTCCAGTAGTATGCAGCTCATAATCAACTTCGCGTGACTCTACAAGAATAAGTAGTTTATAAAGCGAGTTAATGTATCTGAAAAGTTGACTGCGAAGCTAGTAACTAAGCGAAGTTTGGGAGACTGTCAGCAAGCCAATATCGTCCCGCGCCAGGTTCGACGGGTTTACTTTTATCCCAGCGGCACGACGCAAATATCGCCAGAATCACAAAGACGACGCCAGAGCTGTAACTCAGCGTCTCGTACTCGGATGCGCCGGAGTCAGATTCCTTGGCGGAGCTGAGCACTGATGCGATGATGGCGAGCACGAGGAACACGTAGGGCAGCCCCCATAGCCGCTTGTCCATGAATCGGATGAGGATGTTGCGAGGAAAGCATTTCTCGAACAAAGCGATCACAACGCAGAGCGCAACGACGGAGGCGCCGACGATAGCGGGAGTCACGAGATTCGCCATCTTCCCGTCTGTTTGCTGAGACGAGTTATGTCGAAAGCTTGGTTCAAGCAGGAAGTCAAACTTCTGAGCGCTTTGTGGTGGTGGTTGACGTTTGCTGCGTTGAGAAAATCGGTTGTGAGGCCCCATTTGCTTCCGCTGCAAACGAACGCACTCATTTATCGTTGGACACTTACGGTTGGATGTGCTCAAGTGTGGATGAGAACCATATCACTCTGTAGTGAGATGCGAATGGGACGGAAGCAAAGTGGATATATCGTATATGGCAAGAGCATTTTTTAAAATGTGAGCTTAAAAGCTCAATGAGGGATTAAATTAGAACCATATACTTCAAGACACATTGCAGGTGCACTGTACCGTACGGGACTTGCAATACTTGGGCTTTAATTTCTCCCAGGCCAGTACACGGAAATACACTATACGGAATCTTTGCGGCCCTACGAATAACAGTATGCGCGCAGAGAACCCATTAAGTAGTTTACACACGCTCTCTATTCGCTCGTGTGCGGCGATTGATTCGCGCCAATGAGGACTGCATTTCGACCTCACATGTTCACATCTTTACGTGCAATGGAGAAGTGAGCCCCAATTGGTGCATGTCTCCCGCGAGGCGACACTGGTTGCACTTAGACGAGAATGCATTCGAACCTTCTCTGGTTGAACTTTGGAAATATGGATATCCTTTGATCATCATGCTTATTCTGAGCCTGATTATTTAATCTGTCGCGTCACCCGTGCGAATCCTATCGCCTTCCCTCTCTTTTTCTAGTGCTTTAGTGGCACGCGCCTTGCCATAATCTCCACTATAAAATGACAAAAGAGGAAACCTATGGCCAAAAAGAGACACGATTGGCGTGATCGGACACACTTCAACTTCAGGATCCATTTTGTATTAGTCTGCCACGTGCTTACTTTAAACGATGCGACGACAGACGATACCGAACCCGGTATCTGAAATCGAAACCACGGATTATGTTCTTTTCTTTGATGATGGCTTTCGATAAACCCTGGACCAGGTGGAGCAGGAGCAGTAATTGTTCGAGTCAATCGAGCCACCTGGGGCATGCAAGTAATCTGGCTGGCGGCAATGGCATATGGATCGATGTGCACTACGAACAATGTTGCCGAATACAAAGGTCTCAACACTGAGCTTCGGGTAGCGAACCGGGTCCGATTGCGATGACTATCGGTTATTGGCGACAGCGCATTGATTGGACGACAGCAACAGGATCGAAGGGAGCCGAAATCAAAGAAGCTGCGCCCTTGTATGCGGCGACACGACGACTCACCGACCACGCCAAAGTATGTCATTGGCATCATCACTATCGGGAGCACAGCTGCATGGCGGACGCTCTGGCAAACCTTGCCAGGGATATGAAGTAAGTGCGCAAGTTTCGCGCCAGAGCGATCAGTTCGAGGCAATTTGTCAGCGCCTGTTACTTCATCTAGCCTCGGATATGGGTCCGTGGCTGGGACTGATTGGAGGCCCTGTAGGACGAGTAATACCCACCTCTACCTAAGTGGAAGTGGAAGGGATATAGAATAGTTTGCATCTTAGGAACCAACCTGGGTCAATTGTGATACAATATACCTGAACTTGAAATGAAATTTCGTACCACGCTCCATCAAATCTCATGTACCGCAAACATCAAGCGAGTGTGCAGCTATTATAGCAAAGCAAATCGTCGCGCATATGAAGCAAAAAAAGTGCGCCACTTCGAACGCGTGTAGTCGCACTGCTTCCACAGCCACTATTTAGAATTTTCAATCGCAAAATACAATAGTGGGTCTCAAAGATGATTGTAGAAGCTTGAATGTAGATGCATCTAGTACACTGCTGTCCATATCTTTAAGACCACCGCGAATGCGAGCGCTGAGAGCGCAAAAGTTGATGAATGGAGCTGAAAACTGGGGGCTTCACTCCTACACAGAAGTCCCCCTTGTGGTGCGCGTTTCAGCCTCTAACAATAAAAATTGACAGCGTAACAGAAAATAACGCTTTTTATGGGTGGACATAAGTATAAGACCAAGCTGGTAACATTGGTATTGATTGATCATAAGAGTGATTCAGTGGTTGCTAATACGATATCTTACTTCCCTTGCACTCTAGAACCGCTGTGCATCTGTTGTTCATCGATTTGATTAGTCCGTCAGTGTATTCGAGGGATATTTCATCCCAAGCCTGGAAGACTGCGTTCTGAAGGTCGGTCTTTGTCATGAACTGCTTCCCACCTTCGTACACACGGCGCGCGAGCATTCCCCATATGTTCTCAATCGGATTGAGGTCTGGAGAGAGCGCCGGCCACTTCATGATGCTCACGCCGCGTTCATCAAGCCACTGCGTCGTGAAGCTGGATCGGTGAATGGAGGCGTTGTCTTGCTGAAACGTGAAACCTCCTGGGTGGTACAGAGCGGTGAACGGCAGCAAGTATTTACACAGCGTGCTGACGTAGTCCTCGCTGTTCTGTCGTCCGGAAAGCACAGCAAGTCGCGACTTCCCTTTGGCCGAAAACGCACCCCACACCATCACCGATCCGCCCCCCGCTTGACGCTTGGAGTAGACCTGCTCTTCTTTGCGAAGGTCGTACCAGTAATACTGAAGTCCATCTGGGCCGTCGAGGTTGAATTTCTTCTCGTCAGAGAAGACCACTGACTCCCACTGAGTGCCGAGAACGACTGACGCCCGAGCCCACTCGAGGCGCGCAATCTTGTGCGCCTTCGTAAGCACGGGGCTGCTCTTGCGTTTGACGTAGCACAGTGTATCTTCACAAGCAAGCAGTCGACGAACCGAGTGAGCAGAAACCGTGAAGTCGAGCGCTCGGATCAACTGAGACGAGCTGTACTTTCCGGTTTTCGCTGCTCTGACGATGCGCCGAACTGTTGTTGCGGGCAAGCTGGATCGTCTTCCTGATCGCCGTGTGGTGTTGTAACGCCCCGGATCACGCAGATACGTTTGTACGACGGTTTTGGAGCGTCGAATCGCCACTGCAATCTCTCTCTGGCTCCTGCCGGCTGCATTCATGGCCGAGATCAGGCCTTGTTCGTAGTCGGACAGTGACGAACCTCTTGGCATCGCAAAACTTGTTCTCTCGCTCTGAAAATCACACATAAGTGAGCACTGAGCCTGTTCAATATAAAAGACGCTTTTTAGAGGCAAACAAACGCACCTGAGTCAATAACAAACGGCGCTTCTGAAGTGGTCTTATATATCCTCCCAGGGGCTTTAAGCGTTATTTTCTAGAGTGTCATCAGTTCTGCTCGGATGGGGATGTGGGTAGCACCAAACGATTGGTCTGAACGAGACGAGTGGTGGGGCGTAATTACGAATGTGAATACGGCTTTATGTGATTGCAATCGTAAAAAAACTGGTGGTCTTATGCATGTGGCCAGCACTGTATTTCCATTGGACGAAATTAAAAAAAAACAGTTGCTTACGAAATCTTTTGAGCGTCCCGACGTTCAACAAAATTTGGCGAACTTGGGGACGTTCACTTAAACGTTGCGGGAATGTGATATCTTTTCTAAGTATCCTCGCATGACCTACTATTGTACTGTCTTTTGATTGGATAAAAATCTTTTTCTACATTCACCTTTGAGACTCACTAATGAAACGGTTTCAGGCAACAGGTTATCTCCGAGCACGACCAGGAGGACGATGTAAATCGGATTGGTCTGTCTCGTTTCGTCTACCATGGAGAGAGAATAACTAGAACTCAAGTCGCTGGAGCGGCAATGATGGCGAACCGCGAGAGATGTGGCAGCGACTTGTATGAGAAGAGGGATGTGTGTGCTTTCCAACTGATGCGGGAATAGATCAAATGCGGATTTAGAAAGGTACGATCAAATGTGGGGTGTGAGTGTTTGTGTGGTAACATATATTAATACAGTGCTGGCCACATGCATAAGACCACCAGTTTTTTTACGATTGCAATCACATAAAGCCGTATTCACATTCGTAATTACGCCCCACCACTCGTCTCGTTCAGACCAATCGTTTGGTGCTACCCACATCCCCATCCGAGCAGAACTGATGACACTCTAGAAAATAACGCTTAAAGCCCCTGGGAGGATATATAAGACCACTTCAGAAGCGCCGTTTGTTATTGACTCAGGTGCGTTTGTTTGCCTCTAAAAAGCGTCTTTTATATTGAACAGGCTCAGTGCTCACTTATGTGTGATTTTCAGAGCGAGAGAACAAGTTTTGCGATGCCAAGAGGTTCGTCACTGTCCGACTACGAACAAGG
>GL376621.1:154802-166247 GCA_000143045.1 Globisporangium ultimum DAOM BR144 | reverse complement strand
GGAGTTGTCTTGCAGACATTGCTGCATCCAACTCAACGAACCATCTCGAAAGAGGCTCGTTCTCTCCGCCGCGATACGGAGACACGTTCAGCTTCAGAGGCGCCGTCTTGAAGGACGAAACAGGGGTTGCGACCTGCTTTCGAGATTCAACAATCTCGTGGTGCATGAACTGACCGCAGCTCTCTTTTGGTCTTCAGGAGATGCCGATCGAAGCAGGCTGACCACAGCAGCCTCCCCGATGACATCTCTCATCCGCTCCAGCGCTGACCACTCATGAGAAGACAAATGAGGAAAATACTCATTCGTCAACTCGACAGTTTGCGGTACTGCTGAACCGAGTGGCACATCAACTCCTTCCATGTTCCCGGACATGGGTAAGAGTAGGTCTTGAACAGGAATGCGCGGCGTGCTTAAAGCCGCGTCGTCAAACCTTTCACTTCACTGGGTCGTTGGAAGGACCGCTCGAAGTGCTACCAGGTGTAATGGGACGCTGTTCACAACAGTTCCCAATACACGGCACACACGCTTGTGCAACGAGGAAGCGATCTCCCGACTTGGAGGGAGAGAAGACGACTTGAGGACTTGGAGGTAAAATTGCAACTGAATTGAAATGTGGTTATGGTTCCTGACACTACATATGAAACACCACTAGGGCTCCTAGAGGTTTTACAACTAAAACCTACACATGCAGAAATAAAACCTATGAATCTGATATATAAAACCTTGGGTACACTGAGGTTGAACCCAGGGGATCTGCTGGAAACTTGAACTTGAAGTACCGCGGAGATTCCCTGCAAAGTGATTGGCGGGAGCCACTCACTTCAGAGGATAGAGACACGTCGGTCTCGTCACCAGTGTAGATTCCCAAGTCGGAACCATCACTCTGTACTTGATTAGTACATGGATACTTGTGACATCATCAGATGACGTCACACGTGCATGTGGGATCTGTTGTACCGTAATCCCTTTGTTATTTGCTACCACAATGCACGCTGAAGGTGGTGTGTCCAACACTAACGTAGGGCACAGCCGCACCTTCATGTAATGGCTAGGTATAGCCCATTACAAACCTGATTTACCGGTGTGGGTCTGGTATCGCAATTAAGCGGGCATCCACAGTACGTCGTACTTATACGAGCAACTACGGTAAGTCGTATTTAAAGGGGGATGATGTAATGGGCTCTGCTCTTACATGTGATTGGTAGATATTATCTACAGATATATCTGATTGGATATTATTCACTAATAATAACCAATCAGGATAATCCTGTAATGGGCTATACTTAGCCATTACATGAAGGCGGGATCTGGTCACAGATTAGTGTGTTGCACACCACCTTCAAATCGTACTTTGCGGACAAAGACCTGTGCCTTTGCTCGGGCAATACGCACCCACATGCACGAATGACGTCATCTGATGATGTCATGAGATTATCTGTACTAATCAAGTACAGAGTGATGGTTCCTACTTGGGAAACAACACTGATGACGAGACCGACGTGTCTTTACCACCTGAAGTGAGTGGCGGGAGCCACTCACTTCGCAGAAAATTTCCACAGGACTTGAAGTTCAAATTTCCAGCAGATCCCCTGGGTTCAACCTCAGTGTACCCAATGTTTTATATATCAGATTCATAGGTTTTATTTCTGCATGTGTAGGTTTTACTTGTAAAACCTCTAGGAGCCCTTGAGGTTCAATTGTATGTAGCGATAGGAACCATAACAGCATTTTAATTCAGTTGCAAATTTGCCTTCAAGTCTTCAAGTCGCTCCTCCTCCCTCCAAGTCGGGAGATCGCTTCCTCGATTGCACAAGCGTGTGTGCCGTGTTTGAGGGACTGTCGTAGTACAGCACCCTCTTACACTACCTATCTGATTCCAATCAGCAAGTGTTCCCACATTCGGATTCCTTGACACACTATGAAGCGTGCAAGTGAACCAGAAACTCAATCGTTGGACTCTGAATTGAGCCAACACGGGTCAAATCGCCCAGCCAAGCGGCAAAAGAAGTCGGGCCCGACGATGAGACTCTACGATATCTCCATGATCAATGATGGTC
The DNA here is from genome assembly GCA_000143045.1 of Globisporangium ultimum DAOM BR144. Classification (NCBI taxonomy): domain Eukaryota; phylum Oomycota; class Peronosporomycetes; order Pythiales; family Pythiaceae; genus Globisporangium; species Globisporangium ultimum. The sequence continues at coordinate 164,190 of GL376621.1, read as the reverse complement.
ATGGGGATGTGGATGTGGAGTTCTATCGTGAACGCTTCCATTCTTGGCGTAGGATCAATCATCGTGATGATCCTAGCCAGTCGCTGGTTGACAAAACAAACTCCTGGCGAACCTTTGTTCGTCTTGAGAACGAGAACAAGATGGACTCTCTGTTGAAGAGGGGCTACTTGAATGGTCAGCGGGGTTCAAATTGTTGTCGAACCACCAACCGAAGTAGTGTCGGTCTTTCCGACACTACAAACCGTTCTCGTAGTCGCGAACGACATCGGGAACATCAACCACGAGGGTCTGACTTGGTTCCCAAGTGTCGTCGCTTGGCGAATAGCCATGTCAACGAACTCGATAGAAGCGCTGATACTTCAGGTGCTTTCTTCGACGTTCAGCCGATTAGATTGGATGATCTTCATGATCAACGACCGATTCGACCACCCATCGACGGGCACCGTGTGAGTCAACCAACGGAGGTGGGGCTGAACGTAACAACGATCGAGCGGCTCTGGAAATGGAAGAGCGCTCATCGCAAACAGATCGAGGAGCTACGCCAGCACTACTCGAATCTGACGACTCGTTGCAAGCTTCTCGAGTCACGGTCCGACAAAGTGAACTTGAAGCACGATGTCTTGGTGAACAGCCTCGCACAAACTTTTGCGACCCATGTTGAAGTTCAGGGCCTTCAGAAGAGGGAGAAGGCTTGTGACTTGAGCGATGCTCGCCTCTTAAGCGCCGTTGAGGAAGCTGGCTCGACGCTGGGCACTCTTCGTGGTGACTTTGAGGCTCGCCTTCTTGCGCTGGAGTCAGTGAAGGAGCGGCCTTTTGACGTTCTTCAGCGTCTTTATGCCAAGAAGGAACTCCAGGATGAGGAGTTGAGTCGCCTTCGCGAACAGGTCGAGATTCTTCAGCGGCAAGTGGGTCGACTCCAGAGGACGAAGTAGGATTGGCAGATCCGCTTGGTAAATATGGCTTCAGTCTACCTACATAAAACGTTGGATGAAGTAGCATACTCGTAGGGATGTCTAGAGTGTAGGCATTATCATTGCATGTCAGAACTTTAAAAGGTCCAATAAACCGAGGCAGTAGCTTACTGCTACCAAGGTTGGACACTGCGTAATCAGGTAGGTTGGCCGTATTAAGTAATACGAGATCGTTAACTTTAAACCTGTACGAGTTCTTTCGCTCATGCTTGTCTGCTTGTTCTTTCTGCCGATCTTGTGCTTGAGCAATTGCATCACGCACAAATCTTACGATGACTAGTCGTTTAACGACAAAGTCTTCGATTCTCTTTTGATCACGCCGAGGAATGTTTGTCGTTGGAGCCAAAAAGTCAAAATTGGCATGTGTATCCGTCTCACTCGCTGTTTCCAACTCCATTTCAATTGGAGTTCCTCTCCTATTAAGAGTAGAATCCGCCCCCGATAGTGTTGCCGGGACACGAGGGCGAAAACCACAGTTGATGCAAAAGGGAGAATAGCCCGTAGACGTGTGCGTTGAGTTGTTAATTGAAAACTCAACCAGTGGGAAGAAACTACTCCACTGCTCAAAGGGCGTTGCATAACTCCGCAAGATGTCCTCTAGCACGCGATTCACACGTTCCGTTTGACCATCCGTTTCAGGGTGTGCGGTGCACAAGCACTCCATTTTTGATGACGTACATGGCGTCATTTCTCGCTATGCCCTTTGCATCGCATTTAGTCAGTATCAGAATGCAACTAGACAAGATGAAGAGCTTGGATCCTGAGCAAACTATCTTCATTCATCTTACGGCATACTCTGTGCACACAACATCCGACAATTACTGACAGACTCGACAATCGCCAACAGCACTGCAAAGCTTCGAGCTACTCATTTTGCTTTCTTTTGGGTGCTAGACAAAACAAGATGTTCATGTAGCAAGCTCAGCGCTTTTGTTCGATCCCCTAAGCCAGCTGCAAGCAATCAAACGACCAGCAAGAAGCACCACCTATCTCACTTCGAGGTTGCTGATGTCGTCCTTGAGAAAAAGAGGGGATTGCGCAAATGCAGCCATTGTAAGGAATATGCAGGTCACAATCGTACAACGTGTCCGAAGCGACGTGGAGATAATATTTAGTTTAACTAATGCATGATTTGTTTACATCGTCTTTTCAGTTTTCGAAGTTGGGGCCAATGAAAGCACAAATAGCATAGGCAATTAGTACTTTGTTCTTATTTTAAGGAATGCGTACTGTGTACTCTGTCTGATTTAATACTTGATGACTGAAGTCGGCTGAGGACGAGGTTTTCGTCGGCCATGGATAGGCTCCCCCTGAAATTCCACAGTCAAGCAGTCCAAAACCAAATCGACGAATGATACGATGGGCGCTATTGTTCATACTGCTTTCATCTGACAAATCGATATAAACATGCCCAGTTTAACCTCAAAATCAACCATGTTGTTTTTCATACTCATAGGTCACCGAGTCAAAGCCTGGTGCTTTCCATCCAGCCCTTCACATCCCGTGTATCCTTGCTTTGCCCACAGTTACGCCTGTACAAACAGGGTCAGTGACATGCTCGATCCGCCTGTCAAGCATTCACCATCGGTGCAGAACATTGAGAATTCTTGATTCTCCCGAACGGCGACCACGCAGCAAATGCTCGTGCTCTTGCACTCCATAGTGGTAACGCGCCCACTACGCTCTTGGATGCATTGGTGGATGCATTGGTCGTCGAGTTGGAGTTTGCACCTATACTGCCCCTCCGAATGGTTGCGATGGCAGAGATCCAAGTGAACTTGGTACATGCGCGCTATTAGACAGCGAATGCGTCCGTCTTGTCGCACAAAGAACGCGTGATCGTGCTTCAAACCGAGACGAGTGTCGACAGCTTTCCAGCGCATGATCGTGATTGGTAATCCAATCAAAAGCGAGCTCTAGGATCAGCACACAGGGAAAAGTTGGCGGCTTCGACCAATCTTCGTTGCCACGAATGCTGCGTTACTGCTTGAACGAGGCAACCTAGGATCGCAGGATCTCGAGCTCTTACTCTTGTTTCTTGATCGTCGCAGCCAGTTCAGCCATGGGGCTCGGAGGAAGCAGCTTCATCGGGAAACGTATCGTTTCGCGACGACATTTGCCTCGAGTTAGCAAGAAGATTAAACGCCAGTTCTCATAATCATCGTATAGATTAATGTCGTCTATCTGGAGAGTGGGGTCTCGCGAGGTGAGTTCTTCTGCCGTAACTAGATCGCGCTCGCATTCTTCGATTCCGTTTCGCTCACTCGTCTCGCTTTCGAGGCTTCGTCTGATGCACTGTTACTGGTAGGAGTTAGTAACATGCCGGCGGAGTATCATCGATTTGAGCAGCGTAAGACAGAGACTACGGTACTTGAACAATATACTCGTCCGAAGTCCTTGACGTACCATGCACCGCAAACTCGTACACATTAATATTCTCCTATTCCCTGCCGTCAAAGCCAAACAACGAGTAGAAGGCCAAGGGTAGCCAAGTAAGTGTTGAGCACTTAAGTCTTGAGCATCGCGGTCATTCATATATATAAATGCATGAATAGAGAGAATGAACAGCTCATACCACTGGCGATAGCCCTTGCAATCTTCAAGCCAGACGCGGACAATCGAATTATCATCCGTCAAAAGTTTGAACTCGTACTTTGCGTTCGGGCGGTGCGAGGGGAACGTCACGGTACCTGGGAGATCGCCGCATCCTCGCCGTTGTTACCGTCGGGCGCTCGCTCAGGTGCCGCTGCTTGAGGTGAAGCCCTGCTGTCTCTGGTGGCGCTCCCAGCCTCTCGCTTGACGTGCTTTGCAGCTCGTGGCGGCATCTTTTCCTAATTTGAGATTGACTGACTGGTCACTCGCCCAATTTGCATCACGTGATAACCTGATTCAGACCAGGTCACAGTTCGAAGGGATCAGATCGCAGACCGTATGCGTAGCCATGGAGACTCTCGTCCACGTATGACAAGCACGAGCGTATTTGCTTCCTGTTCGTTATACACCATCGGACACTGGCTTCTCGGATCTGATTGTTGATGCTCTGGCAGTAGTACAAACCATACTATCACATTGTCATTTCTCTTCATGTGGGTGCGCTACGAACACGCGATCGCAATAAAGGAGATCTGCGAGCAAAAGCTAGTCTCTCTTCCATCACGCGTCGAGCGAATAGCGCCAAAGACGACTTGAGATTTTCAAAGTGTAGCCATTCTCAAAAGACCAGATGGCTACATTTCTGAATACTTTTGACGTAAAAGGGGGTTTCTCGAAACTCGCCCCTTTGAGTTGTACTCGCACATATATATTTTGGACAGCTCAGTGAGTTTCTTTTCTTTCTACATGATGGTAACCGCATGATGGTTCTCGCTACTGCTTGCTGATGGAAATGACGACGCGAGCGCTTTCAGTTCAGCGTACTGCTTAGACTGCAGCTGCGCCTCCATCGCGTACGTGCTTCGGCAAGGCTTCTGCTTGCTTTGCGCCTTTGTGAGCGCACTGATATCTTTGCGCACCGGAAGGTTGCTCGCAGGTGCAATGCTCGCCAACCCTGCAGCAAACGCCTTGAGCGTCTCAAAGCCAGGGATGTTGGTCCACGCCTGCGCAAAGCGGCGACGCGCATACCGGTCGACCTTTGCCTTCAGGTCTTCGTCATTGCTGTATCCAACTCGCAGCGTGCTTCGTTCGCCCCAGATCACGTCGGTCGCGTTCACGCCAAACTGCTTCTCGAGACGATTGCGATGCCTTTGCAATAGTTCCAGAAACGAGTTGTCGTCGCATTCGATCAGCTCCATGGGTGTGGTCGGATCACGCTCTTTGCCATCCGAGAGGATGTCCAGGTTGATTGAGTGCACGTATTCGAGGAAGACGCGAAGCGCACGCGCGACGCAATCCAGGATCGGCTGCAGGTTGCGCTCCCGCTCGAGCGCTCGCATCAGTTCGAAAGTTGCCAGCGTAGGATTAGACTGGAGGAAGAGCTTTGCGTTCACGGCCGAAATGGCGTAGGAGATGTCGCCCATCGCGTTCTGTCGTCCTTCGACTTGCATCTGGTTCTGGAAATATGCCACGAGCGTTCGTAGCGTCTCATACTGCTCCTTCATCGTGATGGTCTTGTACTGCAGCGTCTTGAAGTACTCACTGAGTGGCTCCACCACCGACTTGATTGCAAACAGACACATCCACCACGTATCGCTTGGACCGTGTTGCTCCTTCTGCAGATGGAAGTTCTGGATTGTCTTTCGATGCTTTTCGATAAACTCACAAGTCTTGTGGATCGATTCCCACCGCGTCGACGTGTACGTACTGCATTTCCCGATCATCTGCGTCAGCGTTTCATGAGACCGCGAGAACGCGATCTCCGATGACAACACCGACCGGAAGTTGCAGAAATTGTCAAACACTTCCAAGAAGCAGTCCACAGCCGAGTTCAACTGATCTGCTGCGCCGCACGAATTCACAGTCATGCCACTGCCGCCGCCTTCTTCGCACGCGTTCACCATTCGGGTATCAAACCCTCGATCGCACCCCATCTTCACGGACGTTCCATCGGACGCGACACCAATCAACTTCTTTCGGTAATCACTTGGACACAAGCGAGAGAGAACAAACAAAATCAACTCGGCATAGTTGTGGCCCGTGTGCATGCGTTCGGCGACAGGGATCGCCAGCAAGTGGAAGTTGTATAGCTTCCCACGCGCACCAAACGAAATGCGCACGTCGAAAAAGCCCTCTGTCTCGTGGCTGGCACCGTCCGTCCAGATCGAATACGCCCACACATTGTCCAGAATCGTCTGGAGCGCGCTAAAGTTTATCGCCGTCACGTAACGGACCATTTGGGCAATCTCAATGGCGTTCGGGTTGCCCAATGTCACGGTACCGAGCGCATCAGCCACGATCTGCAGATTCCGAGAGACGGCCTGGATCGCGGTGCCTTCCGCGAGCATGTTGACCACCGTCTTGAAGCCCAGCAGGTTCGGCATCTTGATTAGCACGTACCCTCCTGCTTCTTCGTCAGCAGCGATTGCATGGAAATCATCCTCTGTGTTGATATCTTCAGGCAACTGCTCGTCGATCTTGACGTAGTCCTCTTGCCAGTCGTTGCCCTGGCTTGTGGAATTGCAGAAAAGCTGGGCGATGATGTCTGCGATCGGCGAAAAGATGACAAAGATCGTGTCATCGAGCTTTCGTGGCGGCGTGCCAAGCACCTGCTGGTCGAAGAAGATCTTGCGGAACTTGGAGTTTTCCGGAATGGCCTTGTACTCTTGCCACCGCTGCGGGTGCGCTTTCATGAGGTGCTGGCCGATTTTGTCCGCGCGGAAGCATTTGGTCACGAGTTGCCGCGTGTTCTCACTGCCAGAGCCCGTGGCGTTGGCCATCGTCGCTGCCTCTGCCCACGGGTTCATTGGGTCCATTGTCGGTGCCGTAGTCGGGAAATCTTCGCGCCCAAACACGAGGCAAAACTTGCATTTTGCCTGCACGACTTCGCCGTTCGGGCCAAAGATCGTTGGAAGTAGCCCGTACTCGGTCTCGTACCGGGGCAGGAACCGCATGCGCGGGTCGGCCTTCTCGCCCTGGAACTGTTGCAAGATGTAGTAAATGTCTTTTTTCTTGGCGAGCGGACGCACGGTCGCGGATGCGCCGCGCTTGCGCTTCGCGACGGCTTCGATCTCCTTGCGGTCGAAGAATGTCGCGCGCTCCTTCGAGTCCTTGGGAAACAGCTTGTACTGCTGCCACTTGTGCGCGTGCGCCGTCACCAAGTGCTGCCGCATCTTGTCGGCGCGGAAGCAGCGCGTCATGTGCAGCGTCGTGCGCGTCTTGCGCGTCGTCTTGCCTCCTCCGCCTGCGAGCAGCGCCGTGAACTCGCCGCCCAGAATATCCGCACCCGATGGCGCTAACTGTGCTGATGCTGTAAACGCGCTGCTGCTGGTGCTCGTATCGTCCCGCCCAAAACATTCACAGAACTTGCACTTTGCCTGCGTGACCTCGCCGTTCGGTCCGAACTCGGGCTCGAGCCCGTACTCGGCCTCGTAGCGCGGCAGCCACTTCATGCGCGGGTCGTCCGGGTTCTTGGACTTGAGCTGCCGCACCGTGAAGCTACCGTCCTTTCTCTTGCGGCTGGGCGCCGCGCGCGTCTTCGCATTGGCGGCGGCTGCGGCCATTGACGGCGGCATCGCGCTCACGCTGAGAGCCATCGTCACGGCCTTGGGCGGCGCCGCTGCCGCTTTCCGCGCCATTACTATGGAGGAGGATGGTAAGGGGCAGGCGAGTTGAATTATGGGGGTGCGTGAGGGGCGGCCACGGGTAAAAGCCCCCCAATGGTGTCAGTTTCCCGTGAGGTTTTTCGTTTGAACTAAGTTTTTTTTTAATTTTGTAAGGGTAGACAGGAATGATGTCAACCACATTATTGAAGGTAATTTGGTGAGCAATTCATTTTGGACAACTCAAAAATGAATTGCTGGGTGTATTGCGCGCATTCCGTGTGTGTGTGCATCCATTGCAGAAAGAAGGGAAAGAAGCGAGCGACGAAGCCAAGATGAAGAAGAAAGTGCGACGCCCTCATGCGCACTACAAGCGTCTCGTGAACGCTCTCATTGCATGTATATTGAAATGATGTTGTTGTATTTGTGTGTGTGATTAGGTGCTGTTGATGGGCAAGTCCGGATCCGGCAAGACGTCGATGCGATCCATCATCTTCGCCAACTACCTCGGTAAGCGAAAGCGAGCAATATGCTGCTTAGGCAGCGGCGTTTATTGACGCAGTAATAGTAGTTGGTAGTTTTATTGTGCCCTTTTCGTCGTGCTGTGCTTCATCTGGGATGTGATGTGGGATCTAATGTACTGTTGTGATGCTGGCCGTCGTAGCTCGTGATACCATGCGCCTCGGACCAACCTGTACGTAGGTTCCATGCTATATCTCAAATATATAAATGAGATCGATCTGGTGCTTTTGAGGGATGATTACTGACGATACGGCTGCTTGTGTACGACACAGTGGATGTGGAGCACTCGCATGTGCGATTCCTGGGCAATCTGGTGTTGAACCTCTGGGATTGCGGCGGGTATGTGACGGCGCTATCTGTCGCGTTTTGCTGTTGATGCTGTGGATTTTTTCTTTACGCTGCGTATTGTTGTCAACAGGCAAGATGCGTTCTACGAGAACTACTTTGAAAGCCAGCGGGACCACATTTTCCGCAGCGTGGAGCTCCTAATTTACGTGTTTGACATTGAAAGCCGCGAAATCGACGTACGTATGCATCCGCTTGTTGAAGTGACGTTGTGCTCTGTGTATACTGATGTGAACGATTCGGCGCGACGACCCTTGTAGAAAGATATGGCGCACTTTGACGGTTGCTTGGAAGCGATTGACCAAAACTCGAGCAATGCCAAGGTGTTTGTGCTCATCCACAAGATGGATCTGGTCCCAGAGGAGCAACGGGAACGCGTACGTGGGACTTCGTCCTTGTTTTATCGAATGCATTGGGGCACAAAGCTCATATCGTGTGTATGATGGTTATTACTTCTTGCTACATGCAGGTTTTTGAGCAAAAGAAGGAGATGATTCTGGCTCGAACTGGAGCGTTGCCGACGGTGTGCTTCGGCACATCGATCTGGGATGAAACTCTGTACCGTGCGTGGTCATCGATCGTGTACTCGCTGATCCCAAACATGCAGGACCTCGAGAAGCACTTGAACACGTTCTGTTCGATCTGTAATGCCGACGAAGTCGTGCTGTTCGAGCGCGCGACGTTCCTCGTAATCTCACATGCCACGCATGCGAACCACCGCGACATTCACCGATTCGAAAAGATCAGTAACATCATCAAGCAGTTCAAGCTCAGTTGCAGCAAGACGCAGGCCCAATTCCAGGGCATGGAGGTCCGCAACTCGAACTTCACGGCGTTCATCGACTTTTTTACGACCAACACCTACATTATGGTGATCATGTCGGACCAAAACATCCGTACGATGCCTCTGACTTGCTTATTGCTCCTTTGCTCCGGTGGGATGCACTGACGTGATTTATCTCCTTTGTGTTGGGTTGCTGCTCTTTTACCACAGAACCTTCCACGATCCACCTTAACATCAAGGCTGCTAGACCAGTGTTTGAAAGCTACGTTCAGCAAACAAGTTAAATGACGACGCACACAAAGGTGCCGCAAAGGGAAAAGAGGGCCAGCACACTCGCGTTACGGCTTGCGAAGTGGTATGTGCTTTATGAATGGCTGCTTTTGAGCACATGTGAAGTTTGGAAAGGATGACAACTCAATAAACACAATGTCGCTGAAAGAAAGAGAGAAAGAGGATCACCTTTTTTGACGATGGAAGAGGAGAGACATGGCCTAACTACAAGAGATTCGCCGCCAATATTGTTTCGCTTTTGAAATTAGCCCAGTTGCAGGTACAACTACTACATGCAGCAA
>GL376621.1:50049-154782 GCA_000143045.1 Globisporangium ultimum DAOM BR144 | reverse complement strand
AACAGCACAGTCCAGTTTCCAGATCGACCAGTTCGACTTTTGAAAGAATGAATACATTCAAGCCTCGTCAACTGTTGTGCATGATCAATTAGTGTTGTCGAAATGCTGTCCAGACCCTCGAGATGGATCAACCAGCAAAGCCAAAGAAAAAAACTGCGTGCTTTCACAAGGATCATTCACGTAAACTGAGGGTGTGCGACCTGATCCCCTCCGTCTCACTCTCACCGGATCTGAACCGAAGGATCACAGAGAGGCGGCATGATATTTAAAAAGTCGGAAGCTCGAGATCGTGATGTCGCCACCAGCTCCGAAGCGCGTGAAGCTCGAGGATGAAAGCACCGCTACCGCCAATACGCCAATAGCAGCGAGACTATGTCTGCAGCAGAAGCAGCATCAGCGATTGCGCCCAGCGACAACAACGAAGATGGGGTGGCCGAGATCTCGCAGGGGTCCGTGACGTTCCCATCACGTCTTCCGGACGCAACGTACAACTACAAGTCCACGATAGCGACCGGGCAGCGGCGCTTCTAGCTTGAAGACTGCAAGAGCTCCGTCAATCGTAAGGAACTATTTTATTTATACAACGCTTGACTATCGCTTCATTGTTTTTTTCGTTTCATTTCTCGTTGCCGCGTCACTTTGACCCGGTAGGGTATTGGAAGGTCCCGAAGTGTACATACACGTTTGCGTGCATGCATGGGACGCGGACACGCCAGTCAACGAAGAGTATGCTACTCAGGTAACGTCTGACGCACTTGGCTTGTGCATGGGCCAAAAAGCCTTGAATGTGTCTTCTGACGCTTTCTACTGTGTAACGCTGTCAGTGCATGAAACGAAGCCTTGAGGCCAAAACAAGTGAGCGGAATGGAACCCAAGAGTAAAGCGCGATTTAGTCTCTCCTGAAGAATTAAGCATGCCACGCTTTCTACGCCAAGCAACCGATAATGACCCCTACACGGCGTGTGAGAACTTGCATTTAATCTTTCGGCTGAATCCGTCGACGAAAAACCCAGTCCGGAGACGCTTCGTCTTCCCGATGAAGCTGCTTCCTCCGAGCCCCATGGCTGAACTGGCTGCGACGATCAAGAAACAAGAGTAAGAGCTCGAGATCCTGCGATCCTAGGTTGCCTCGTTCAAGCAGTAACGCAGCATTCGTGGCAACGAAGATTGGTCGAAGCCGCCAACTTTTCCCTGTGTGCTGATCCTAGAGCTCGCTTTTGATTGGATTACCAATCACGATCATGCGCTGGAAAGCTGTCGACACTCGTCTCGGTTTGAAGCACGATCACGCGTTCTTTGTGCGACAAGACGGACGCATTCGCTGTCTAATAGCGCGCATGTACCAAGTTCACTTGGATCTCTGCCATCGCAACCATTCGGAGGGGCAGTATAGGTGCAAACTCCAACTCGACGACCAATGCATCCACCAATGCATCCAAGAGCGTAGTGGGCGCGTTACCACTATGGAGTGCAAGAGCACGAGCATTTGCTGCGTGGTCGCCGTTCGGGAGAATCAAGAATTCTCAATGTTCTGCACCGATGGTGAATGCTTGACAGGCGGATCGAGCATGTCACTGACCCTGTTCGTACAGGCATAATGTTGAGAATCGAAAGCAAAACACCCTCTTAAAGGGGTTTGACGAGCTTTGGCCGACCATCATAACTAACACGACTGAATTTGAGGCTAAACTGAGCATGTTTCAATGTGTGGGTTCCCTTTCTAGGGTTCTTGCGATGAACAAATCGAAAGGTTGCATGACAGATTTGCCGTCGACTTGCTTCTCGACTGGGTGTCGCCGCAACACTCATACAGACGCATGAGCTGATGGGAGTGTTTCACACAAAGAGAAATCGCGATCGTCTAGGTCCCTTGTCTGACCCGAGTGGTTGTGGAGCCATCGTGACTACGTAAGCAACCGAGTGCGTTCGTCAAAAGTATTTTTGACCAGGTAAGATCTCTCCTAATTGTGTATTTGCCCGTGACAGCCATGAAAGAAGACAATCCAGGGGGAGCACACGCTGCTACTGTGAGAACCATCTTGCTGCTTTTCTGATACAAAGTATGCCGACATCCGCACCACGTCTGCATCGTCCAGGTGGCATTGCCGAGAGTTCTCACATCACGAAGAGCAGCGATGCGACACCACATCTTAGCCTCACGTCGCGGCCAAAATCTGCATCGGTCTTGGCGTCCACAACCACGCGAACAGCGACAACTGCGATTGCCAGACGCGTCTGGAATGCGCCGCCCCCTGGTCTCTTCAATCATGGATCAACCCCGCCCGCTGTTGGTGCTGTCAAGGCAACACCGCGCAAGAGAGCTGTCACGGGCTCCATAACTGCGAGAGACGAAGGCACAAAAGAAGCTGAAAGGAGAACGACTGCGAGTACGTCAACACCTCGGACACTACTCGTCCGAGCTGACACTGCTGGGCATGGCCGCGTAAGCGTAAATGCAATCTCTCCTAACCGAAATCGCCGACTCGCTACTGGCGTCACCGGAGCTGGCACCGACGCAAGCGTCAATACTTCGCTCCCACCTGCAGATAATCGGAGCAAAAGCAGCGTCGTGCTCAGTCCAAGTGGGGCGAAGCGGGTGCCGGTTTTAATGGAGGAGCTACGAGCAAATAACAACGACAACGACAACAACAACAACAACAAGGCTGTAATCCCAAAGCTACCGCCTCAGTCGACTTACCCCAGACTTGCGATTCACGCTCCAGCCTCAGCAGCGGTGACCCCGTATGTGGTAGACGCTCCGAATGAGCGCAACAAAAAACACCTGACGGGTCTAGCAAACGACCTGGATTCGATGAGCGCGCGACGAGAGGAGCTGAAGCATGCGTTCGTGCGCAAAACCATGAAACGCCAGGACGTCGATGGCGACGACATTCGACCGTTGGTCGAGATCGCGTACTGGTCACCGTTCCTCGAAGTGCGTCGCGACGCCGCCGCCGCACTTGCATCCTTGAGTCGAAACAGTACGTACCTCCAATATGTTTGAGCTGAAAGGTAGAGTTGAGCATGCTAAACTCTCTCTTTCATGTGCTCTGTAGCTGCGAATCTGGAAATCCTGTCGGAAGTCGGCGCACTCGGAGCGCTCATCTCGATGCTCAGCTCGTATCAAGATCGCCTGGACGCGAGCATCGCCCGCGATTGTGCGCAGGCACTCGCGTCGATGGTAAGGTTACCGTCCGTGAAAACGAAAATCCTGCAAGCCCCAGACGGCATGGACTGCATTTTCTCCATGCTGCATGTCACGGACCTCAAGCTCCGATGCATCGCGTGTGAGATCATCATGAACCTCGTCACGATCGATGAGCTGCGTGAGGTGGTCGCCAAGCGAGAGGGGTTTGCGTTCATGCTGACGTCGTGCACGTCGAAGGACTCACGCATCCGCTGCCTCGCGGCTGCGATTCTGCACCAACTGGCTGCGTGTCGCGACAACCGATTTCTCTTCTACCACTCGACGACGCACTTCGAGACCCTCGCCTTGATTCTCTGTGATCCGTACATGGAAAAAGATTTCCGCTTTCGACGCGAGCTGCTGAGTTTCGTGCATCTGCTGGTATCGGAAGAGGAAAACGGACGCCGATTCGTCGAACTCAACTTGGTGTCGACGTTGCTCCTGTTTCTCGATTCGCCCAAGACAAACCTACAGATCTGTTTGCTCGTGGTCTCGATCATCGAAGCACTTTCGCTGCATAAGAGGAACCACGTCGCGCTCGTGGCTGCGAATGCGTTACCTCGGATCGTGCAATTCTGTTTCTCCGCCAACCGCGGTCTACCGAGTGGATTAGGTTCGCACAAGCCGAATGGGTTCCTCCCTGAACATCGCCCAAGTTCAGCCGCGGCAAGTCGACGATCTGCAATTTCGCAGTCAGGACCTGGACTGCAAGCGTCGGCAGGGATGATCGCTGGGATGGCGGCATCTTTCATACCCCGTCCACATAGCTCGTGCACTTTGCCGGTGCCAAGTGAGATGAGTGCGATCTTGCGGCCTGCGTTCGTGGTCTTTTGCGAAATGGCGAAGAATCCGACAAATAGAGAGCACGTGATCAGGTCCAAACTCATTGACTACATCGCCAGTAAAAACCTGTACGCATCACCCGACAAACGCTTGCGGCGGTCCGTGATCACGTTGCTCACGTTCCTGATCTGCAAGGAGCGCGAACGCGATCGGCAACGCGAGCAGCAGCAGAGCAACAGTGTGCTAATCCACTCGGACACCGTGAAACTCGAGCTCGACGAACAACCGAAGACAGCGGCCGAGAAGAAACAAGAGCGCGATACCACCGAAGAAGCCGAGTACAAACATTACATTGAGCTGCTGGCGCGTGGAGTCGTGAAATGTCTCTTTGGGATTTTGCACGGCAACGATTTCAGCATGAAGGTCGATGCGATTGGCGCGATCGCGCAGCTCACGGAAGACGAGAGCTCACGGATCACGATGTGCAAGCCGCAGTTGCTGCAGGCGCTGAAGGAATTCGCGTTCCACCCGCTTGTACAAACGCGGTACAACATTGCACGCACGATCGCCAACTTTGCTGAGCGCCCCGAGAATATCCTAAAGCTCGTCGACGAGGGCGTGCTCGCGATCCTCGTCAAGTACGTGTGTCCGATCTCGCGCAACAACGAAGTGCTCTACGAGGCGACTCGCGCCATCGCAGCCATGTCCATGGTGCACGTTTCACGGAACAAACTTGTCGAGTGCGGTGTGCTCGGCACTCTAATTCAATTTTGTAAAGCATCGAATACTTCGACTCGAGTCTGCGAGCACGCTCTCACAGCGATTCGCAATCTGCGCCATGATGCCGCTGCGCTCCGAATCCAGTCGATTTACCGAGGCTGGGCAGTGCGTGCGCAATTCGCGCGCAACATCTTCAATCGTCGGAAACGGCTGCGAAAGATGACTTCGTTGCGGAAATTGCAGACCGATAGCTCGCTCGTGACTGTCATGGAGCGTCTGGTCACCAGTTAGACAGTGTTGCTTGTAGATGTAGGTTAGAAAAACACAGAGTAGGGAAGGAATGACAGAGTCCACATCAGCATCAACAAAACAAAAACCTTTGTGTGTTGTGTCATGGAGATGCGGTGGAGCCTCTGTTCCTACAACTTGTACTTACGGGTTTCAACAGGGAAGCGAACGTCGACGAGTCCCTTGATGCCAGCCGTCATGACCTACGAACAATCCCACAAGACAGTAAGCACGCGTATAAGTAAACCAAGAAGCCTCGGTTGCTTTCCAGGAGAAACTCGTGTAGCGTACGCTGTTGGGCGGCACTGGGCCGACGCCCTCGGGAGTTCCCGTGATGATAACGTCGCCTTCTTCGAGCGTCATAATGCGGCTCACGTGCGCGATGAGGAACGGGATCTTGTGCACCATGTCGGACGTGTTGCCGTCTTGACGGAGCTCGTCATCGACCTATTTTTTTGTAGATACATGGCTTAGAGATCAAGGTCTGAGATAATGGCACGTGTGAGCTTCATCCACACTGACCTTGAGCCACAAGTCGAGGTTGTGCGGGTCTGGCACGGCTTCCTTCGGGATAAACTCGCTCACGGGCGTGAACGTATCGAACCCCTTGGCCTGCGTCCATGGGAGTCCCGCCTTCTTGGCCTTGTCCTGCAGGTGGCGCGCCGTCATGTCAATCGCCAAGACCTGCGGTGCATAGTCGAACGCACACAATCAAGCGATGTGCACTAGATCCCATGCTATTGTTAAAATAAATGTACGCAAGATGCCTTGACGTACGTATCCGGCGACGTGGCTCATGCTTTCCTGCTCCGCAATGTCGCGTCCGCCCTTGCCGATCACGACCTAAACGTATAGTCCACGCAGTCAAAATCCCCACATTGGTGCAAACCGCATGATGACGATACAAAGCCGCTGCTTCAAACGTACGCCGAGTTCGACTTCGTGGTGGACGTCACCGATCCCTGGCGGAAGCAACACGCTGCCGCCCTCGGCCACGTAGCTGCTCAAATGAAGATGCACAACCGTCGTCAATACAGGGGAAACAGAGCATAGAAGAGAGAGAAGAGAATAGATATGTACCAAAGCAGCGCGCAATATCGCGTACCTGGTGGTGGGCTTGAGGAAGATCACGGGGTCCTTTGGCGCGTGCGTGGCGCCCATTTCACGCGCGTGCGCTTCATAGTTCTTGCCGATCGCAACGATTTTCTTGCTGTTTTTTTACCACAAAGCACGCACACCGTATGAGGGTATGGTACACACAGGGAGATGCACACACACGCACATGCATGTATGCATCCTATAGTGCGCATAGGACACACAGACGCACCCGAGGCTCAGGAACTTCTTGGCGGTGGCGCTCATCTTCGTGATCGTGATAGAATGGCACACTCATCATGCAAAGAGGGATTTGATGGTCACTATTTGTGCATGTCACTATTATGAACTGATTAAGGTCACAATTTTCAAGTGCCATGTCACTCTTTGTATTTTTGTCACTACTGGCGACATGGCTACACTACTTTTGTGGGTCAATATGGCTACACTTTGCATGTTGCACCTCGCTACGGCTCAGCATTTTCCACGAGTGATGGAATGCTGGATGCACCGTTGAGCTGTAGGCCTCGCATGCGCTCGTGCAGCGCCTTGGTCTCCAAGCGCACGCGTCGACGCTCTACTTCGAGCATCTCCTCAAAGCTCGATCTACAAGAGTTTTGCCCACATCAGCCCAGGTTAAGGATCGTAAGGCCCACATAATTATGGATTGCATGGGTTTGGTGACAGACAGACATACGCGCTGTTGCGTTGCTCCTTGCGGATGTGAAGCGCGGCCGCGGGAGGTGCTGGGGGAGGTATCACGCGTTCTGATCTCTCGCCACCTAATGCGTGTGCATCGCTGGAAGATCCCTTCATGTCCTCCAGCGCGCGCTGCTTGTTGGCTTTGGCAGCACGAGCATTTTCGAGAAAGTATTGACGCGCTTGCTCGAGAGCGAGTTGATGGGCACTATCGTTTCGTTGCTGCTGGGCGCTGCGAACCGGCGGTTGCGGTTGGCGAATGCAGTGGAGGTCTGCTGGAGCACCAGGGGGCTCCATGAACGCTGCCGGTGCCGATTTCTCGTTGTCGACTCGCTCTTTGTTCTTTCGCGCGGCTGCCTGCATGGAGAGAGAATCGAGCATCGTAACAACTTCAGCTTTCGTGTAGTGGTACTTTTTCATGAGCTGCGTTTCAACCTGGTTCTCGAAGAAAATTTGCCGTGTTGTAGCAGCATCGCCTTGAATTTGGACTGATTTCGGTGGAATGTAGGCTGGATACTGCTGCTGTTGCTGGGCCTGATTGTGCTGGATTTGGTATTTATGAGGAGCATGGACAGGGGCAGCAAATGCCATTACCATTCCCTCGTAGCGCTCTTTAATCGGGTTGCCATGGCAATCATCCATCGCGATCCGTAGAGCACTTTGCTGCAAGTATCTCGATTGCTGAAATGTTGTCACGCTCATCAGCTGAAACATGTGATGCTGTACGATGTCGCTTCGGAGGATTCGCTTCATATCTGGCCGTTCCTGGCCGTTTTGAGAATGACAACATTCAGCATTTAGTAACTGGTCGACCGCAACATCTAATGAATTATACACACCTTTGGATTTTTTGCAAGCAATTTCTTTACCAAATCGTGAAATGGCTGAGAAAATCGAGAGGGCAATGCAGCGGGCTCCGCGTTCAGGATCTGATACACGACAGCACCAATCGCTTTCCCGTTGAATGGCGGGGAGAAAGTGGCGAGTTCGTATAGCACGCATCCCAAGCTCCATACGTCGCTCTTGGAATCGTACGGTTGGTCCTCCATTAGCTCTGGCGACCTAGGAGGAAGAAGGTAGGTACAAATCGCACTATAAGGGAAGCGGCAACAACTCGATCACATGGCTCAACCGGAGAACGAACATGTAAAATGGGGTCCCGATGACAGTGTGTGCAGCATCGAGCGAGTCCTGCAATCTCCGCGATACGCCAAAGTCACTCACTTTCACAATTCCGTTCACGTCTAGTAGTATATTCTACTGCGTTTTGAAAAGTGAGAACGCAGGAACATGCGCACGTAGAGCAGGGGTTGAGAACTCCACACTACCTTTGGTTTCAAATCTCTGCACTCGAGAATATATTCAACATTGTCAGCGCATTGAGAAATTTGAGCCAATTTTGCAAGAACATACCTGTGTAGGATTCGATTCTCATGCAGATAGCATAGTGCCAAACTGATCTGGATAAAGATTCGCATGATCTCCACTTCACTTAGGACTTCGTGCCTATGAATTTAGCTCAATCATCAGTCAATGTTGCATCATTCATGGTTAGCTGCAGTGTGTATGTCATCCTACCTCTCTTGGCGAGTTATCAGATATGAATCCAGATCGCCTCCACTCGCATACTCCATGATGATCGTCAACTTGGCCCCATCTCCCACCACTTCAACATACTGTGTGATGTTAGGGTGCTGCATCTGACTGAGCAGCTCGGCCTCTTGCTTAGCTTGCTGGAGGTGGATGCGGTTGCCTCCTGCCTGGTTCGAGAGCTTTGCCGCAAACTGCTGTCCATCGCGCTTGCGCTTCACGAGGTACACGTCACCGTACTGACCGCTGCCCAGCAGTGTGAGCGTCTCGTACCCAGCAATCACACCTGGTGCTGGCGCTTCCTTCAGCATTCCTTTTTCGGCTGCGTAGCTCGTCGCTGAGTCCCAATTGCAAAAAATGTAGCCATCTACCTATTTCTGAAACGGCACAGAGTACCGTACATCCTCTGCAATAGCGTACACGCTTACTGAAGAAGACATAATAAAGCATAGTACTTTCCTCCCTGGGGTACAAATACGCCTTGATTGCATTTTTTGGCGCCAGCACCTTCGTCCAAAGAGCAAAATGGCGCGAGCTGCGAGTGATGACGACGATGTTGCTAAGGGCGCAACGACACGGCCGCGTCGCCGCCGCATCAGACAGGACCGCAGCGACAGCGAGAGCAGTGACAGCGAGCAGCCGCAGTCACGAGGAGAGAGCCCGCAGCTGACGTTGCTGTGCACGACGGACAGCGTGAAACTTCTGGTGACGCTGCTGAGCTGCCTGGCGTCTCCCGGTAGGAAAGACCAGCGCATCCGCTGCGACATCGACTGTCACGGGATCCTGTTCACTACACAATCGAAGGGCAAGTCGCTGCAGATCAAGACATCCGTGGCTAGCGAGCTCTTCGAGTCCTACGAGTTTGTAGCTGTCGACGGCACTGGTGGTGAGAATGAGTACGAAGACGACGACGATATCCTGCAGCTGAGCTTTGCGTTGAATCTGAATACGCTGATCGAGTGTCTGTCGATCTTTGGCCCGAGCGCGCTGCCCACAACGTCGTTGCGCATGAGCTACGACCCAGAGAGAGCGCATCTGCTGCTTGTCGTTGAAGACAATGGCGTCATCTGCGAATGCTCGATGCAGGTGCTCGAGCACGACGGCAACGACATGGGCCAGCTGGAGTTCGAGAGCGCGTTCGAACACTCAGCCGTGGTCGGACGCTGCATCATCCAGTCCGAGCCATTGCACGACGCGTTCGCAGAGCTGTATGACTTACCGAGCGCAGCGTCCGTGACGATCGCGATGTTTGGCGACGATGCGCGTGCACGCACCAAGTCCCACAAGTGCCTAAGTCTCAGCGCGACGTCGGAAACGGGCTCCTGCGAGATCGAATTTGGCGCCACGTCCAAGGCATTTATCGAGTTCTTCTGTGCTGCCGCTGATGAAGACGATGACAGTGGTGAATGCGCGGCGACATTCCACGTCGCAGTGCTGCAGCAGGCGTTTAAGGCGCTCGCGAGCTCGAACGAGACGTTCCTGCGCATGAATGCTGATGGCTTCCTCTCCGTGCAGCACATGATCGAGAGCGGCACAGGTGAAAAGGCGTTCGTCGACGCGCTCAT
This sequence comes from Globisporangium ultimum DAOM BR144, assembly GCA_000143045.1. Lineage (NCBI taxonomy): Eukaryota > Oomycota > Peronosporomycetes > Pythiales > Pythiaceae > Globisporangium > Globisporangium ultimum. The sequence continues at coordinate 144,855 of GL376621.1, read as the reverse complement.
CAGTCCAGAAGACACGTCCATGTAGACGCCGACAGCTACAAGAACTAACGCACACCTATTTAAATGGACATGCGCTTACTATTTATTGGTGTTTTTTTCTTTGTTTATACATACGAAGACTTATTTCTTGTGGTCGGTTGGGCCACTATGTGTAGGCGACGGTCGACGGGACGACGGTTGCGCTGCTGCTGCAGGGAGCATGTACCCCCGCTTGCGCAGTGCGCGCATGACCACGGGCGTCACAGCAAACGTGAGTGGCCACCGCACAGGCGACAGTAGCTTGTACATCGCGTACGCGATCACAAACGAGCCTGCAGAGTTCGTGGTCGAGTCTTTCGCGCCCACGGAATACCCGACGGCGTTGAGCATCGCACTCACATCGACGCCGCTGGAGACCACGACGTAGATTGTGGAGAAAGACGCAATCGACAGTACGATGTGCGTACACACGCCGACGCGTCCGTACTCGATCGCAAACGTCTTGGCGCGCTCTCGCCATGACAACTGCGGCTCTGGGACGCTTTCATCGTCACTCGCAGCGACATGGAGCGACGTTGACTCGAGGTGGGAGGGTGCCTTGTTCGCGCTAGTAACGCCATGCTTCATCTGAGTCTGTCGTTCATACAGCAAAAAACGCATTAGTACACGCACAATCACCCCCATAAAAGCACGCACGCCTGTTCGTATGCCACTTACTTTGGAAGACACAATCGGAACCTCGCCCCCCGTGAGCGGCGCTCTCTCATCCACGACAGTCGATGGCGACTCCCCGCCACTGGTGCTGTTGTTGCTGCTGGTCATCCTCCGGTCCGATTGGTTTCTAGGCGCAGGAGAGGAGGAGGGTGCGGGGACAACGTTAGTACCGAATGCGCGGCGCATGACGAGTCCGCAACTGTCGCTGCTCGCAAGGCGGCGACCGCGACTCGACAGCGAGCCAGCAAACGCAGGAGCAGGAGAGGAAATGGCCGTGTGGACGGCGCGCGAGTACCTCCATCCGGTGCGCAGCATCATGTCTGCGAGGCGTGCGCGTGGGGCTAGCGAGCGAGCGTCCAGGAAGAGCTCCAGATGGCACCAGATGGCACGGCACGTGCTTCTTGGGGGGCTCAGTCCAAAAATAGCCAGCTGCTCGTGGTTTCCGCCAATCATATTCGAGGAATACGAGGAAGAATCAGATACGCTGGATCTGAGTCCTCGCTATACAATGGACTGAAGACAGAGGATCAATATGCGGCCGCTACGATGAATGCCTCTAATGATCTCTAATGGCCTCTATTGGCAGCAACACAACAGCCAAACCCAGTGGCGCGAACGGAGCAACCTCGGTCGGAAAAGATGGATGCCCCGGTGAGCAGGCTCGCGTTCCGTAGGCTGGAGATGGCAGCTATTACAGAATGGAATCAGCTGGGCCTGAACGAAGTAAAGCACACACGATGGCTCCAGGATCGATGAGCCACCTGCTGGCTAGTCAACTGGCGTTGATGTATCTTTTTGTGTGTGGTCAACGTCTTCGGCCCATTTATTAGAGCAGTGCATCGTCTGCGCCTTGAGGCAAGACTCGTCTGACCTCTTGGGATCGAGTGGGTTGATCGTGAGGGAAGAAAGAAAGAAGGAACCCAAAGCTTCCGGCCTTAGGGGGGGGGTTCTCACATGGATTCGCTGCCAAGGGTGCTTACCGCAGTCGTGTGCGTGTGGTGTGCATTGTTCGTGCTCGACATGGGCATCTTCGCATCCAAGGAGGCGCAGGCGCGCGATGCAGAGGAAGAGGAAGAGAAGAAGCGTCAGGAGCATGCGCGTCGCCAGCGGCAGCAGCAAGCGTACTACGAGGAGAACGAACGTCAGCAAGCGCTCAAGAATGAACGAGAGGCGCGCGAGCGTCAGCGCCAGCAACGCCACGCGGAGGTGAAGGCGGACTACCGCCGACGGCTTCTTGGCTGGCGCGGTGACGACACGACCAGTGTCGACGGGAAAGCGGAAGGCAGCTGCACACGCTTCAACCACTTGAACGTCGCGCTGGCGCTGCGATTCCTGGATGAGCACCCGCACTCCGCCAAATGGATTGTGCACGAGTCGAATCGCACGCATTACCAGAGCAGCCGCAACTACGCGTCGACATATGTCATCGGCAAATTCGTGTGCAAGAACGGAGAAGCGCCATCAGCGCAGTCGAGACAGCGGAAGCAGAAGAAGAAGCAAAAGTGGAAAAACTGTTCGCAGTGGTCGAGTGGCAAGATCTTTGTCGAGGTCTTTGTCAAAGATGTGGGCAATCAGTTTAACTTTGACGTGATCGTGTGGAACCAAGCGTGCCGCAAGTGCGGTTCTGTCGTATCGCCGACGTTTACAGACGACGACAAGGCGGTGTTCATGACGCGCATTTTCTCGAAACTGGAGCTGCTCATTGGGCTTCGAAGAGCGCTTCGCAACGATTGGGACTTTGATGGCAAGGAAACAGCACCTCATGACCAAGCGCGCTGCTGTGCGTGTCGAGCAGGTAAATGCCAAGTGGCAAACAAACGGTGGTAAGAGTGCAGTTATTGTATTTCTTTTACTAGCGAGCTCTGATGTGTACGTAAAAACTACGAGTGTGGTCAAAACCCATCAATTCATTTGTCACAGTTGGGGATTTGTTCGTTTACAACGTCGCACTCTGTGCTTCAAAGAGCAACACTAAAAGAACGCAGCAGCATGAGCGCCTTTCAAGCGCATCGCGACGCCGTGGAGCGATGGAGCGGCAGGGACGAATCGATCGGCAAGAAGCGCAGACAGACGCGGTTTCATCGTCTGAACAACCAGCTGAGCTTGCGCATGATCGAGGACGAGCCGCACGTACATATCCCGATGGTTCAGGACAAATCCGTGTCCGCTGGTCGCCGAGCAGGCGGTAATCGCAACTGCGTGTCGACGTATCTCGTCGGTCGCTTCAATTGCCCGAAGGCAGTGTGCTCAGGATGGTCCAGTGGCAAAGTGTTCACGGAGATCTTCGCTGTAAGGACGGGCACAGAGTGGAAGTTTGACGTCATTGTGTGGAACCAAGCGTGCCGCAAGTGCAAAGGCAACGTGTCGTGCACGATTGATGAAGAGACGTACCTCGAGCGCGTGTATTCCAAGCTACAACTGCTGTTCGGCCTTCGCGACGCAATGCGTCCCGACACGAACATGGAAAAGAAGACGCCACCGCACGATCAACGCCTCTGTTGTGCCTGTAAAGCGGGCAAATGTCAACGCGCGTGATCCCCCTGGCACAGTTTCTCCGTCTGAGCCATGCATGACTTCCATTCGAGACGAGGAGGCCACGGGGCTTTACCACCCGTCGGAAGTCCAACGACCAACGCGTGGCGAAGACCAGTGAGCTGTCGTGCTTTAGTGTTCGTCTATCGTGCGCATATTTCACACAATTGAGTCGCGTTAAATCATCGAAGCGTTTTAAAAGCCTAGTTGTCTTTTTTTATCCATCTACTTTCTTCAACTTCAACGGGTTCCATGAGGTACAGTTAATCCTTTCATAGTATATTTCGTTTTTATTGTACCCCCTCCTTTTTTCAAACTTCAAGTGCAAGGTTCGATGTGTCTATCGGCAGTGTCTACATCACTTTTTATGTGTTGTGCAATCAAACACAAGGGGGAAAAGCAGGAGATCAAAATTGAAAATGAGGCTCCCGTGCATCACGTGGGGCCGAATGGCGCGTGATCGCATAGCTCACAATCTGCGCATCAATTCAGCGAGCGCAACGGTTGCTCGTCCGCTTTTCCAAGTGCTGCAGAGGCCGCAATACGGCAATCACAGTATTGATGGTGCTGTCGTGCCATACCGATTCTTTTCAAGCGGGAGCTCGGATAAGGGTAGCAGCAGCGCAAAGCCAACGGCAGTGCCGTCATCGCTCTTGCAGCAAATCGACCTGAACCATCCGAGCGCCGAAGATCGTCAGCGACTCGCGAAAATGATCCAAGAGGTCGTGAAAACCAAGGCAAACACAGGCGGTACGTGATGGCGACGTGCTGAATGGGAACGCATATATGTATGAGATCCTCGCTTATGTATGCGGATGCATGTATGCTTACGCGGTGGCATGTGTAGACTTCGTGCCGCGCGTGGTGATCGAGAGCCTCTGCTCCAAGTACCGCACGCTGAACATCGACGAGAAGAAGCATTTCCTGCTCATCTTGGCACGCGATCTGCATGTCGACACGACAGCGGTGCGTATATCGCAAATTGCCACCCAGTGTATACATGTTTAATGTGTATGTTGTATTGTGGCATCGCTGAATGTTATGGTGGTTTTGACATGGTGCAGTTGCAACAAAGTCTCTCGTATTTCCACGAGAACATGGCCAAAGTGCAGGGCAACGATGCTCTTAGCATCGAATGGGGGCATGAGAACATCGAGCGCTACTTGCGCACGTTCCGCAATTTGCGCCAGGCGCTGAGTCCGTTGTACGAGGTGTGCGACTCCTTCTCTTACTCACACGTACATGCGGTTTACATCCATTCATTTTGCTTTGTTGTTTTACCCCAAAGACCTTTTTCCAGCAAATCCTGTCGCAACGTGAAGGCGGAATGCTGTTTTTGGTCCACATGCGCGCGGATTTGCTGCAGATCCTGCGCAAGAAGGGCTTGGAGAGCACCGAAGCCGCCGCACTGCGATCTCTTGACGTCAGCCTGAAGGTATGTCGATGCAACTGTGCAACTATGGACTGTTCACAACTACTCAAGGACTTGGTGCATGTGTCTGCGCTTGTGTAGAACTTCCTCGCATCCTGGTTCAGTGTCGGATTCCTTAACCTTGAGCGCGTCACGTACGAACGTTCGTCTGGACGGCTACTGGAGAAGATCATTCGATACGAAGCCGTGCACCCGGTTGGCACAATCATCGAACTCAAGCGACGACTTGGTATGTGCAATCAGTAGTATTGATGCTAGGACGTTATCGTGTGGGATCAATCAGCTTTTTCGTTGTCTGCTAATGTCGTAGGCAAAGGACGTCGCTGCTTTGCGTTTTTCCACCCCAGGTATGACCAGAGCAATCAATGCATAAGTACAAAATGAGTTGCAACCATATGCGGATGGAATTTAACGTTGACTTCATCCACGTAGCGTTCCAGATGAGCCGCTCGTCTTCGTGCACGTGGCGCTGGTGAAAGAAATTGCGTCGAGCATGCAGTACATCCGAGAGGAAACGGAGACGATGGACGACGAGCATGACGCGAAAGCGGCGATTTTCTATTCCATCTCCTCCACCCAGAAGGGTCTTCAGGTAAAGCTTTTTTATGATTGTAACTTTGTGCAATTTCCACATATCGAGGAGGAAGCCCTCACAACGTACTTTACATCATGTGATACCAATGTGTAGGGCGTGGATCTTGGCAACTTTCTCATCAAAGAAGTCGCCAAAGCGCTAAAGTCGGAGCATACGCAGCTAGAGACGTTCGCGACATTGAGTCCGATGCCACAATTCGTGGTGTGGCTCGAGACGCATCGACACAGCGTCGATGGCTCCTTCGTGCACGAAGCGCACCTTGAACGCCTAAAGTCGGTGTTGTCCACGCGAGTTTCCACCGCAGACTCAGCGTCTGCCGTGGCAGTCGTTCTCAAGGCGTTAGCAGTCGAAAATTGGTGGGAGGATGCCGAAATAGAGAATGCCTTGAAGCCCATTCTGTTGAAACTGGGGGCGCAATACATTTATCAAGAGAAAAAGCGAGGCAAAGCTCTTTGCCCTGTCTCGAACTTCCACATCCGTAACGGCGCAATCTTTGAACGCATCAATTGGCTCGCGGATCCGTCGCCAAAGGTAGGTGTCCGTCACAATGAATGGGCAACTTTTGGTGTCAACGCAGCACTGAATTCACCATTTTCCTGTTGTATTCGCTCGTGCAGGGACTTCATCAAAGTGCTGGGATGATGGTGAACTACAAGTACGATCTCCAGCAAGTCGAAGCCAACAACGAAAACTATTTGCTGCAGAACATCATCCCCATCGGCGACCAACCGAAGCAAATCCTGGAAAGCTGATCCTGTTGTCTCGAGTAAGAAACTGCCCTCGCTCGTGCCTTTTCTGTAGTCTTTGTTGCGTATTGCTGAGATGTTTGGTGGAAAAAGAAAAGAAAACGAAATGTGAACGACTGGTAATTTGATTGAAGAAGACACACACGCGTCAAGCTTTGCTGAGTGTTGGAGATATTTTTACTTCCTTACTGCTTTGTGCCGACGTTGATATTGAAAAGACGCGTCCTAGGCAAGTGATTGCTGAGTCGAGCGGAAAAAGCCTTCTTTGTCGAGATGGTGCTGGCGCAGGACGAGATCGATGCGTGCCGAGAAGCGTTCCTGGCGTTTGACAAGGATCGGTAAATAAGTGTCAATGAGGAACTTTGGTTCACAAGTTTGTCTGCTGCCTGATCTCACGAGCTACTGATAAATTTGTTCACAGGAGCGGAACGATTGATGTCTGGGAGCTGCGCCAAGTCCTCGAAGGTACGACAAGCAATGGTTGGGACGCTACCTTCCAGTCGCAGCAAATTTGCTGATAGCCGTTCTCGCTTTTTGTTGCAGCGATGGGGCAGCAGCCGACGGAGGAAGAGCTTTTCCAGATGATTAGCGAAGTTGACGAAGACATGAGTGGCGCCATTGGTAAAGCTACCCAACGCAAGCATATCCTCATTGGAGACGTGTAATGGGAGCCTAATATCCTAATATGCGGTGATTAAACCTGGTGCTGCCAGACTTTGCCGAGTTTCTCCAAGTCATTGACAACCAGAAAGATCGCGCCGCCATGTACGAAGACGACAGCGACATGAGTACGTTGTCATTTACGAAAAACAACTTTGTTTATTCTCCATATGTCACTGAGGCGAAATTGATATTGCTGAATCTTGGCTCTTGCAGTCGATGCGTTTGTGGCGTGCGGTGGGAAAACGGACAAAAGCGGCTTTGTGCGGAAAGAGACGCTCGTGAAGATCATCAAGGGCGACTTCGGTCTCACCATCAACATCGAGGTGAGCTGTTCGATGGCACAATTTGTCAGTCTTTTCTCTCCCGTCATAGCAATAACGTCGTATATGCTCGATTCTGCTGCAGGAGATGATCAATAAGCTGGACGTCGATGGCAGCGGCGAGATCGAATTCGACGAATTCAAGGCCATTTTGACATAGTTGAGAGTCCATCGCATCGAATTTGAATAAGGAGAAAACCCCAATGCTTCGGATTGCTTCAAGATAAAAAAGAGGACTAGTTAAAGCGATACATATAAAGCGCATCTATCTACCACCCATGTAGGCGAACGCAGGCACTCGATGAAAAAGACCAAGGTGGTGCATCGTTTTCCAAATTTTCGTCTTATTTGCCGTGTTTTTTCTTTTCCTGAGCTCGTGTTGCATGAATTATCGCTTTTTTGCCATGTCTTCATTTCAGAGCAGCGCGTACATTTCCACTTGATGCTTTGTATAAACCTGCGATTTTCCTGTTCGGGCTCCCATCACGTGCTGTAGACGTAGAGATTGTTGCGGATGGAGACGGCGACTTCGTTTTTCGTCGGGTGCCAACTGGTCTGCAGCACTTTCCTCGAAAAGTCGAGCGCGTCGGTGCTTTCCACCTGCGGCGTCACGTGACCAGCAGCGCCAGAGAACTGCTGCGCAAGCGCGTGGTGCGGCATCGAGTGGCGCCGCGCGGCCCGCCCCGGGTTGGGCGACATGCAGATGTCGCTACGGCCGTAGCGGTCATAAATATGGAGTTCGCTGTTGTACGAGCCCGTGATGAAATTGTTGCCGTCGCCGCTCACGGCGCACTCAAACTTGTCGAAGATGCAGTCGCTCTCGTACAGATCGCCCAGACGCGGACGCAGGTGCTCGTGGATCTAAAAGGATAAAGTCAACATGGCGTTAGTCCAGAGTCCAGAGGAGACATGCAACCTGGTAAGGGAGCTTTCCAATTTCGCACATTGATGGTCTGCACGGGTTTCGAGTCCATGTTGACGTCCCAGATCTTGAGCGTGAGGAAGTCGCGCGCGATGATGTACCGGCCGTCGGGCGAGAACTTGATGTCGGAGATCGACGCGATGATCTCGGAGAAGAAACTGCGGGCCTCGGGGTCTTCCTGCTCTTCGTAAACTGTGGCATCGTGAAAAAAAAAAGAGTGTGTGCGTCAGGTGCTCGAGTTGCATTCAAGGGCGAGCGCACCAGCGTCTTCTTACCTTTGCAGTACGAGTCGCAGAGCGCGGCCTGCCGCATGTCGCCGAGTTTGATCGCGCCGCGGCTCGTGCTGTACATCATGATATTGCAGTGCGACGGGTGGAAGTCCGCGGCTGTGATCACCTCCGTGAGTTCCTCCATATTGCGCGGCTTGATGTCCACAATGTCTACGCGAGCAAAACAAAAGAACTGCCACCGTAAATCGCCCACGATCAAAAGACCACTATGCAAATACAGAGCGCAAGGACGCACTGAAGCTCTGGTCCGTGCGGCTGAGGCTCCAGAGGTTGACGCGCAGGTCATCGGCCGACATGAACGTCTCGCCGTCCGAGTTGAGCGCGATCGAGTTGATGTGGTACGTGTGCGCGTTGGCGTAGACACGCTTGGCGGTGCTCGCGGTCACGCGGTTGCGCACGGCGCACTGCGGCAGGCGGATGGCGTTCATGCCCGCGGCCAGGAGCTTGCTGCTTGAGCCTGTGCCTAGCGCCTGCGCGTTGTACTGCGTGACCTCGCGCACGTTGCGCTCGCAGACCTTCCAGAGCTTGATGGTCTTGTCGTTGGTCGAGAGCAGGTACTGCGCGTTGTTGCTCGCGCGGCCCCAGCGGATTTGGTTGATCTTCTCCTCAATCTCGAGGCTCTTGAGGTAGTCGAACTCGGCCGTGTGGCTCTGGAACTCGGTGTACGGCGCGTACTGCACGGCGCGCGAGCTCGATCCGAACATGGACGCCTTGTCCTAGAGGACACACGCAGCACATATAGGGCAACATGGTTATGTTACGCTTTCCTGGCGACAAGATTTGGCAAATGTGTGCAACGCATGCCAACATGGGCAGATAAAACGTACGGTCGAGTGCGAGCCGTTGCGCGCGTAGATGGTGAGGCGACCGCCCTTGTTGCCTGTGGCGAGGAAATCGCCCGATCGGTCATACTCGATTGCGGAGATCACTTCGGCTGCATTTCGTTTTCGTAGAAGAAAAACAGATATATATGCAAGCAAGCAAGATAGGCAAAATTGCGCATGTGAGAGTTTCGCACATGAGGCAACTTGTTGACACAAGAAACATGCAAACACTTGCCTTCAACGAGACTGCGCGTGCGGTCGCCTGCGGTGTACGCGACGCGCCAGTCGTTCGTGGTCTCTGCTGCCGTCGCCATGCTCGCTGCTGGTTGGTGCGCGCGCTTGACCCCCGCCGCCGTGTCCAGGTATCCTGCCACTTGGTTCGACAGCGTCATGCAAGTGGTGGCGCAGGAATGATTGTTCTCGCTTGCTTGCTGTGTTGTTGTTTGCCGAATGTGCGCCGTTTAAAGATCACACCACTCGAGCACAAAACGTAACCCCACTGCACTGCACACCTCGCTCGTAGACAATCGATGGCGAATGTCGCGGCGGCTGTGTTTGCAGATAAATGCCGAACGAATGGATGCGCGTCCTGCTTAAAATCCTGCGATTGCGGGGCGACCCTTGTATCTGCGAGCCGTTTCTGTTTTTTACGAGTTTATTTCTGGGGGGCGCGCTCGTTGCTGTTTTGTTTTGCTGCAAGCGTGCGTTGTGTGCTGCTGTTGCTTGGGAGCCACTTGCGCGTGCTGCTCGGTCTAATCTGCTGCACACAACCGCGCGCACTCGACAGCAGCAAGAGAACCACCGAACTGCAGGAGTACCCTCAGGATCGCGATTGGGGGGTTAGTGTTGTGTGTACAGCCATGCGAACACCATCGCGATCAGGAGAAGTGCCGACCTTTTTAAATGGAACCTTTGCGCTTGGCGTGATCATTGGCTAGAATTGATGAATATTGACCAATTGAATGGCGAGAAATGCAAATATCGAAACATCGAAATCTACAACCTGAGTTGACTTGCAACCCACAAAATTAGGACATAAAAACAGGACACCTTATGAAAAAGGCAAGCAAAGATCCATTATCTAGATCCCAAATCGAGTTATCTGGAGGTCCACATTGACTTGTAACCTTTCATCTGGTATGCAAAAGAAACAAATAACAGACTGCTTGTTCAAACAGTGAGTAAGTGGCAAATGCTGCTGAGGCTTCACATTAGGAGCATCTTCATGCGTCTTGTACGCAACTGCAGCATGCACGCAACTGCAGCAGAGGGGGCAGGAGACAAACAAATGGGGAGAAAAAAAATAGAAAACGCGCTTCGTGGAAAGAAACATGCTGCTGCCAGGTGTTCGCTGTTGCTGTAGGGAGCAACTCAACGAACAACGAAAACCACAGCTCGCTTGGATACGTGCGCATAAAAGAGGGGACTGCTGCAACAATTGTAACCAACTCCGTTCGTGACCTGCAGGGCCATTTGGGTATGACCCACTTTGGGAGTGGGTCATACCCAATTGTGACATATAAGAAAACTGTATACGGTACTCTTCATCTGCGAGCCGGGTTGGTTACAAAACCCGGATCCCACTTAGACCCGCGAACCCGCTTCCATTGCCCGTCCATCACAACACACACAATTAGGAATTTGAAAATGGCCACGACCGCGACGGACAAGCCGCGTCGCGCGCCGCGCGCGATCAACAAGGCGGGCACGAGCATCAGCAGCAGTAGCACGACGGCCACTGGCGGTAGCGCCAGTGCGGCGGCAACGTCCACGCGCGCAAGCGCCAGTGCCACCAAGAAAACCGCCAACAAGAAGAAGGCCGCAGCGTAATGCTCTCGTGGTGGTGTTGTGCCACCATGGCGCTTACTATGGAAAACAAGTGCTCATTTCTTGTGCTTTGTGTGTACAGGCATAGCGACTCAGACGGTGGCGATGCTGATGCCGAAGCACTCTTGGCGAAGGTGGACGACGACAAGCGACGTGTCAACTCGTACGTTTGCGTGCTTTTTCTACCTTGCTTGTGCTATATGTTTTTGCTGTTTAGTGAATAGCTTTCATGATATGTGGAGCTCACATGTATGTATATGCACCTCCCTACACACGCTATAGGAAACGCAAGCGCGGCGCTCCGGCCAAGACCGCGATTCTGGACGAGTTTATGAGTCTGGACGCGCTACTGGACAACGACCTGGAGGAGAAGCGCAAGAAGCAGGCGCGCGAGCGCAAGCTGCAGAAGCTGCGCGACGAATGCGACACGTCGCTGCAGAACCCGGCGTTTGACGGCGCGTCGCCGCTCGGCAAGCTCATGAACGCCATGGAGAGCAACATGACGAGTCTCTCGGCCGACAACCACCTCTTCACGGACGAGCTCTCGAAGAATCAGGAGCGTTTCGGCTACGTCTTCTCGCCGATCACGGAGCCGCTCCCGTACCGTCGATACGAGGCCACACCCGCGGAGCTCAGCAGCGAATTGAAGCTCGTGTACAAAGCTATGGAGTCGAGTGACGTGAACGAGATCGGCGCGTTGCTCTGGAGCAAAGCGATTCTTCTGCGCTGCGTCTTGACCAAGGACGCAAAGACGAGTGACGCCAATGGACCAGTGCTCCCGGCGAAGATTGGCGCATGGCTCTTCAGTACAAGTGAGTCGAATGCGAATTATTCAGTGAGCATGCGAAATGAATCAGTGCTAACTTTTATGTGCCGTGCTGTTGATTGCGGCTTTAGTGGCGGCACACAGCAACAGCCATATCGTGCGCGGCTGTCTTAGTAATTTATTTATGGCCATCCGCCCAACTCACATCTCCACCGCAGTACGCAAACACAATATCACAAGCCGCGATATACCAACTCCGCTAACTTGGCTTTGTTGTTGCCTTACATAGGAATTCCAGGCCGGGCTACCGAGTGCGGCGTTCTGCTACCCGAATGAGGACTATCGCGTGCTCCTGGGCTCAAAGATGACAACGTTGCGCATGGAGTGGCAACCGACCGTATACGATTTTCTCAACGCGTTCCGCACGTTCGGCTTCCAGGACAGTAAGCGCTCCATGAGCGCGAAGAGCAAGATCGACGTGACTCCCAAGAGCATTAGCAAGCAAAAGCAGAAAGCCACACCGATCCTGCCGTTTCCAGCTCTGAATATGGAATTCGTTCTTCTCTACTTCGTACTGTGTCTGCGCGCCAAGTACGTTGTTTGATCGGAGGTCGAAGCACTCCATGTGAGAGATCTAATGCGCTGTGTGTATTTGTTACCTCGCTCTGTAGAATTTTGAAATTGGATGGCTACGACGCGTTCAGCTTTACGATGTTCTTCCTGCGCATGCAGTTTGAGCAAAACATGCATCCAGAGATCGTGCAACTCGCGTCAATCTGCATTGAAGAGCTACTGGAAGTGTTTCCCACGATAGAGTGGCGAAAAGAGTGGGCGCCGTCGCTCGTGCTGCGCATCGCAGGCGTGAACGAAGGCCTTTTTGATTCCGCGACCGGGTGGCTCACGGTCGCACGTCGTCTTCCGCGAACGATTCGAGGCACGCAGCTCACGACGGGGCTATCGATCTACGTCTTGCAGCATCGCATCGACAAGACGCCACAAGAAGGCGTACGTGCCTGCACTGTTTGTCATTTCTTTTGTATAAAGAGCGTTCTGACGGATTGATACGATGTGCGAATTCTTTTGATTGTCTAGTCCAACTCGGAGCGCCCACTGAAGTTCCCGATCCAAAGCGGCCTTGTCTTGGACATTGTCGCTGGCATCGTGGAAGACCTGACGCTCAAGTACACGGAAAAACGGCAAAGCGGCAAGGGGTCCAAGACGCCGCCGCCGTACGACCTGCTCTGCAAGAAAGTCGCGCTCATGGACTTGGCGCTTCAGGCGTTTTTGAACATTCTCACACAGAAAGAGATGTCGCTTTTGCTCAAGAAACTGGACGCGCTCACAGGTTCCCACAAGTCAACCATGTCCGCGAAATGGCACGAGGTAAGTGAGCTCTCTCAGATAAAGCCACTTGCAATTGGATGTGAGACTAACGAACGTGACGTGCTTGCTTGCTGTTGGATGCAGTTGAAAACGCTCGTGAGCTTGATGCATCGCAAGTACTCGCTCGAGAATCTGCGCATCGGCCGGGAACCTTCGCCGCCTTCAAAGACGACGCTTTTCGTCGACGAGGCGAATTGAGACTGCGAGCTTCTCGCTGTGACCATCGTTCAATTAAATACACGTGTGGACTGCGTTTTTGAATAACGAAAGTAGCAAGTTGATTAGGATATTCAGCAAATACGGACGAGAGAACAAGAGGTGTCCAAGTCGTTGTCATCACTTTGCTGTGGCGCGGAGGCCAATCTCGACTCTGCTTAGCTGCTGTTTGGTTAACTTTACTGACTATTGCTCTTGCGCGAGCGCGGCGTATTTCTTCTGTAGCTGCACTTCGACAAGCTGTTGCGAGTTCACATCGGTGGCAAGACGCGCAATGCGGCTCTGCAGCGCCTGGGTCTCAATGCCAGAGAGTGCGTCAAAGCACGAGTGCTCGATCAGCGCGTTCTGGTATTCGGCCACGAGACGACGCAGCGTCGCAAGCGCTTGCTCGGAGCGACGCTGGAAGCCGCCGTTGATCACACGCACACGGTCATCCAGTTTCTGCGCGCGCTTCGACAGGAACTGCTCAACCTCTTTCAGCTCCTCGAACTCGGCCTTGATCGCACGAATGCGGTCTGCATCGGATTTCGCAAACGTCAGGAGCTCCGCACGAGTGCCTTCTTGTTCTTTCGCGCTGTCTTCACTACTACGCGCCAGGTACTGTGACTGTGCGTTGAGCCACGTTGACTCCAGGGTGCTTGGGCTCTCCGATTTCCAAACACTATCGCGTTCATGCAGACTCGCTTCAATCTGGATCATGTTTCGTGCGTGCTCAAGCTGCGCATCTGTGAACGTCCGAAGCTGCGGCACGGCAGCAACCGCCGACACTTTCTTGCGCTTCTTGCTGCTACTTTTCTTCTGCTTGCCATCGACGTCCGCTGGGTGCTTCACGATATCAAACTCAATCATCGCGTACATCTCGCGGGAGATTTCGTCGAGTCCACCGTCAATGAGCGCTTTCTTCACCTTGGTCGGACGCGGTAGGTCCTTTTGCACAGCATTCGATCGTCGCTTCAGTTCACGCTCGAGCTCCAACTCACGCTGTTTCTGGAGACGCGCTTCGCGGTCTCCAGCGTCTTCTTCTTCGAGTGCACGATCATCGTTCTCATCGTCTTCTTTCACGGGGATGTTGATCTCGTACTCGTTCTGCGGCGCCGGCAGGCTTCCAAAACCTTGCTTCAGGTCGGCGAGCATGCGCTTCTGACGCGCCTTCTCCGCGTGTTTGTTGTCTTCCATGCCATAGAGTTGCTCCGGGTTGATCCCCAGCTCATCACGGAGCGGCGTGCGCGTCGAGGAAGGCAGCGGAGTTTTGTCGCCGATGCTGCTTCGTACCGAGGGCGTTCTCGACGGCGTTGCACCGGCGTAGCCCGTTCCTTCTTGCAAGGCAACATTCTCTCCACCGAGCAACGGCGTCGACGTTCTCATCATCGCCGCAAGGTTTGCGGCTTCCTGCATGATCGTATCATGGATGTCACGTGCTGGCGCTGGGGTTGTGCTCGCCGTTCGCAGTGGGGTTGCCGTGTAATCGCCCATCAGTGCGCGTGTCTCCGTGGTCGACGAGTTCTCCAGCGCCAACGCCGCAGCATGCGCGGCGTGCATTCCCAGCTTAGCGAGATCTGAGAGCTCGTCGTTCGACACGACTGGCGCTGGGAGACTCATCGGCTTGCGCTTGATCGCGTTGATCGGATCGTTCTTCTCGTTCACGGCCGCGATTACCTGTGGCAAATTGGACTTCATCATGCTCTTCTGGCGCTTCGCATCCTGCTTGCGCTCCTTCTTCTCCTGCTGGTCACGACGGATACCGTCCAACTTGTCCAACTGCAATGCCGCAGCTTTCGGGTCTAATGCGGAGTTTGCAGAGATGTGACGCTCCTCTGAGACGTCGTAAAAACCTGCAGGCGCCACTTTCTGGAACGGGATCTCGTTCGCGTAGTCCATGAACTTGCGCTTCTTCGCGTGCGTCTTGTTGCTCACGACGCCGGCTGCTTTCAGCTCGCGGCGCTTCTGCAAGGCAGCGAGTCGGCGCGCTTCCTCCAACTGTTTCTCACGGGCCTTGCGCTTCGCCTTCTTGCCTTTTGTATTCGCCAGACGCGCGCGCGCCTCCGAGAGCATCTCTTTCTCGTCTTCGTCCATGTCCACGGGGTCAGGACGCGCCGGTTTGTTCTCTGGGTTCGGGTCGATCTCGCCGGGGCGCAAGCGACGCGGGTCGTCGCTCACGTCGATGCCTTCTTTCTGCTGCGCAGCGTCCAGCAAGCGCTCATAGTGCTCCATGCACTGCGCGGCCGTGCGGCCGACGATGGGCGCGATCGTGCGCCACTGTGAGGGCATGAGCTTGGCGAGATGCAGCAGCTTCTCCTCTTCCTCGCGGCTCCACTCGGTCTTCTTGATGGACGGGTCGAGCCACTCGTACCAGCGTGCCTTGCATTGCTTGGCCGACTTGCGCGACAGCAGCGACGCCACGCGCGCCCACTGGTTCATGCCGTACTTCATCACGGCCGCCTTCAGGATCTCATCCTCCGTGTTCTTCCACACGCCGCCCTTGATCATGATCCGCATCTTGGCGAAAAGGTGGTGGTGGTCGTCGACGTTGTCGGGAAAGAAGGGGGAAAGCTACAATAGAAAAGAGAGAGAGGAGGAGGAAGGGAGGAAGGAATTTGTCGATAGGGACGGAGGGGGTCTAGCGCGCGAGTGTGTCTCGTGCGTCGTCACGTCACACGCGTCGGCGCTTTATACAGAGAGAGAGATCGCCTTCCTGCGTCTTTGGCTTTCCGTTGCTTTGCCGCCTCCCAAACACTCGTAAGGTGCGGTGGTACCTTTCTATACTAAATAGTACTCCATGGGAGGGGTACTATATAAAGTTGGCGAGAATTTATTATGGTAAATTATCCGGATCAGAATTTCTTTTTGCCTCCTCAGTTTGGTTTAATTGGGGTACAGTGTACCACTATGGATCAATCTCTCTATCTATCTGCATGAAGCTCTTCGATATTTAATACAAGCACGATGGACGATTTGGGCAAGCGCGTGCAGGCGCAGCTGCAGTTCATGGAGCGCAATGGACGGGCACTTGAGGAGCTGATCGCCAAGATGCTGCGCATGCGCGAGGAGCAGGAGGGCTTCCTCCACGGATTTGCGAAGGCGCTGCAGGACATCGGCGCGCAGGAGGACTCGAAGGAGCTCGCGCAGTGTCTACTCAGTCTCGGTGACTGCGGCCAGAGGCTCGCGAGCGAGACCCATGACGTGATGCTGCAACGTCCCGAGGGCGAGATGCTGCTCGCGCTCACGCAGATCCAGGACTGGGGTATCGTGCCTATGAAGGTGATATGCTGATATTGGCGTCAGTGGTGGATGAAGCTTTCACATGTGCTAGTTGTTGATGTTTGCGTAGAGACTACTAGAAGATCGAGAGAAAGCACTCAAGATTGAGTACAAGCTACAGAAAGAGTATGATGAAAAGGTGAGAAGAGCGAGTGGTGTGAAAAGATCGTCAATGGGTATGGCTGATTTAAGTGAGTGCGTACAAGTAACTGCGGACGTGTGTTTGTGCATGCAGCGTGGTGGCTCGGGAAAGGAAAAAGAAAAGAAGCTGCGTATGCTCTCGGACCAGAAGCGCCGCGTGGAAAACGTGAACGCGCTTATCGACTACCATTTGAGCAAGTTTGAGGAGTTTCGGATTCTCAAAATGAAGGTATGCACTTGCCGCAAACAAAACAGCACTCAAATCTGCTTTGTCGATACTGCTTTTCGTCTTGTATCAATTGCTCATGTAGAAAATCATGAACGAATTGGCGCGCTCCAACATGTTTTACCATGCGAAGGGACTGGAGCTGTTCTCTGTGCCGTGCGCAGCCATCGCCAAACTGCATGCGCGAGACGTCAGCGAGGTCTAACTTTTGACTAAAACTTCTTTTCGTCCGCGCTTTGATCGTGCACTCGTGCTGCTTGTTTCGTATATTTTGGGTGCATGCACCAACATTAATGGAGAGCTACATGGAGCCATCATTCCTAATGTGTGTTGCACCATCATTCATTTTTTCTGAACCTTTGCAAAAAAAAGGACCATCACTCCTGCCTCGGTCTTACAAAAGAGCACGTCATTGAGCAAACGACAGGGCAGCAAAAATGCTGCACAGTGCCGCGCAGAAATCCGCGCTCCCGTCTCTCGACGACTTGCGACACGAGAGCGACCGCTACAATGACCTGCTTCTTGGCGAACTCCCCGCTGCGAGCGCCCCCGATGACCGCGCAGTGCGCACAGTGAGTCCCGGCACGTCGGAAAGCGAAAGCAGACAAACCAGATCGAGCGACTCGGAGCACGAGGTGTCCAAGAAGCAAGCAGACTTGAAGTCGCAACTTGGCCCTGCGAAATCCCGCAAGGCGACTTACCTTATTCAGAAAGTACGCATCAAATGTGCCAAAACAGCGTACGGCATCTTTTGTGAACGCAGTACTGACATGTGATTCCTTATCTGTGGATGTGAAAAACGACACACGAAACGTTAGGAAGAGAAAGCGTCGTTGCTGAAAAATGTGGAGACGCTTGAGTCGCAATTGGAGGTTCTGAAGGAGCGCGCGGGGCTCTCAGACATTTGCGTGACGGAGAAAATACTCGCGAACGACGTCATGCAGGAGGTTGTCCATGCGCAGCAACTCTCTGTCGCAAAGACCCAGGCGGCGATTGCGGGGTTCTCGGTGAGACTCGCTTCAATAGCGCAGCCGATGTGCTTGCTTCACTTACCTAATTCCCTGATGTGCTATTACCTTTTATGTGTGGCATCTAATTAACACCTAGGATGCCTACGCGTCTAATCCACTCACAACGTACATTCGACTCGGTGCAAACTGGGATGAACGCCGTGAAACCTTACGCGCGATGAAAGATACCAAGTTGCGTCGTGCGTACGAGTACGTTGCTGCGCGGTCCGAACTACTTAATCCCTTTCGCTTCCACGGTTCTGGTGACGCATGCGAGAATGCCAACGGGGACAAGTGCGGCTCTCGTTTCGACTCGACGCCTTTGCACGGTGTTCAGAGCGTGAAGCAAGTCTTCGATACATTGCTGTATTACATGATGAATGCTGAAATCAGCATTTCCGAGCGCTTCGGGTATATCACGGTGCGAGAAGACTACGACAGCATCGACGACAGTATCTACAATTATCGGCTCGTGTCCGATACGAACGGGATCCCGATCGAGTCGAATGTCATTATGTTTTCCAAGTATTACGACCACCACGAGCTTTCCAGTGGCGGTCCTTGCGGCGTTGTTATCGTGGACTTCGTGGACGACGATGCGCTGTATCCGTACGCACCAAGCGAGAGAGTACGCAAAGACGCCACCATCGCATTCGTTCTCACCCCGCACGTGAAACAGACGCAATGCGCAGGGGACAAAGAGCAAAAAGACGAGCTGGTCGTCACGATGGCACGTGCAGCTTTTGCTAAACTGCATCACCCTCAATGCGGCATTCCTCCTCATCGTATCCAAGATTTGAGTGAAGCTTTCAGCGGATGGGGGCAAATGATGCTGAAAGTACTGAAGGAAATACTGCAATCACTCCAGGCATGAGCTACAATATCCTGGGTTAAACATATGTACCCTCGCATACAACCACTTGCAGGAAACGTATTGTGTACAATAGTCAGATACCAACACTTTTGCGTTGCAGGTTTCGAGTCTGCAGCCTCGGGTGCAGCTGATTCGATGATACCACTTCGTTTGACATGCTTAACAACTTCTAGCTTGTCAGAAACACCGATCTACCAGCAGCAGGAACCTTTAGATGCCGTCAACGGGTCAAAGGAAGGATCGTCAATGCTTCGACGTGACGGATCTCTTTTAGCCCACATTATCGTGTATGCGTCAAAAGAAATGACCCTCGAAGCCGTCATTCTAGGTATCCTTTCATTGAGAAAGGCGTGTACCATCATTCCGCTTCACCAGGAGTGTAGCTCCTTGGTGTCACTGTGCGTGCTTTTTGGCGACATAGAGGCAGTGGCACATTTTCATAAACGCCGACAAGACACAGGAAGGATGCTGCGTGACGCATCGCCTTCGCCATCCGTGTTCTCAACAGAAGATTTGAGGTTCGACAGCGACCTCATCGACAGTCTGCTGCTCGTTGATCCAATCCCCACCGACGGTGTTGACGCCGTGCCCATGGAGAACGGCGTGTTCGCGTACGCGACGAGCAGCACGTCGGTGTCGAGCGACTCGGAGCGCGAGACGACTAAGAAACGGCAGCATCTCATGACAGGCCTGACAGAGCAGCACGGCGCTGCGAAAGCGCGCAAGCCTACCCACGTTCTACGAAAAGTGCGCATTTATTCGGTCTTGGAGGCATATATGCGTTGTGTTACCTTCTGTGATCGTGCTGACATGTGAATGCGCTTGTTTGTTTTTTGGGAAATGCACTTTAGGAAGAGAAGGCGTCTCTGTTGAACACGGTCGAGACCCTCGAGTCGCAATTGGAATTCCTCAAGGACCGTGCTGGACTTGTAAACAAGGGACTCACGGAGAAAATGATCGCGAACGACGTGATGCGGGAGGCTGCCCACTTCCAGCACCTCTCTGTCGCAAGGACGCAGTCGGCGATCTCAGAGTATCTGGACGCCCAGACGACCAATCCTCTGAGTACGTGCATCCGACTGGGGACAAACTGGGACGACCGCAGCGAGACCTTGCGCGCGGTGAAAGAGACCAAGTTGCGCCGTGCATACGAGTATGTTGCCGCGCGGTCCGAAATGCTCGATCCCTTCCGCACGCACTGCTCTGCTAACGTATGCGAGAATGAGAATGGCGACAAATGCGGCTCGCGCTTCGATTCCACGCCGCTTGAAGGCGTTGAGGGCGTGAAGCAAGTCTTCGATACATTACTGTACTTTCTGATGAACATCGAGATCAGCATTTCCGAGCGGCTTGGGCATATCACAGTCCGGGAAGACTACGACAGCATCGACAACAGCATTTCCAACTATCGACTCCTGTCCGATACAAATGGGATCCCAATCGAGTCGAATGGCATTGTGTTTTCCAAGTATTATCCCCAGTATCAGCTCTCGAATGGCGCTCCGTGCGGGATTATCGTAGTCGATTTCGTGGACGACGATGCGCTGTACCCGTACGCACCGAGCGAGAGAGTACGCAAAGATGTGTCTGCCGCGTTCGTCCTCACCCAACACGTGAAAACGACACAGGATAGCAAAGGGCCGAAAGACACGCTTGTCGTCACGCTCTCACGCGCAGGGTTCTTCAAGCTGCACCTCCCGCAATTTGACATTTCGCCGTACGATCTGCAAGATGTGAGCGAAAATGGTGGTGGATGGGGACAAATCATGATCAAAGCAGTCAAGGAAATGCTGCAATCACACCGGGCGTGATATGCGTGATGCCTTCCGTTCAACGTTTTATCTTACTTGTGCGTATTGCGTTTCTGTCAAGATCTTTAGCTATGTTTATACGGATCTATAACATTATGCCGAGTAATCAAACACCAATAGGATATCGCTAGCTAGATCCACAAGAGCTCGCCATTTTAACCAGTCTCACCAAACACATTACGATCGCTGAGAAGATGGTCCACGGCCGTCTTTTTTCTTCCTTTTGCTTCCAAACTTCGACATGCTCTCGTGAAGTTTTCGCCAGAATGATCCTCGATTCCTTTCGTTGGGGCGTCCAGGAGATTCACTGTCACTACCAAATAGTTGTTGCCGGCGTGCATCACCAGGAGATGCCGTCCAGCTTTGAGGGGAGTAACAATAGTCCTCCAATAATTTGTCGCTGTAATAGCAGCGTTTCTATAGTCGTGCACACGTTTTGGTGTTAGCGAGATCGTCCAGACATGAGTGTAGCAAAGAAAGCGACGTACCACTTCAAATTGTTCGTAGACCTTGTGTACTGGCATGCCCAAAACGTTTGCTAGTCCAAGCTGGAGACTAAATTTGCCACACACATAAAAGAAGGTAAATGCAAATGCCCCTATAATGATATCATGCGATGAGACTTACCTCATCTGTACAGGTTCAATGGACACATTGCGCCGCGAAAATGCTGGGGTTGCCGTAGAAAGGAACGATACCCCGTAGTCTGACTGCATTCGAAAATCAGTACGTGCACTTGCTTTCTTCATAAAATCAGCAAAAGTCAGCTTTACCTGAGGCTGGAACGAAAATTTCACACAGCGCTCGTAAATATGTCGATACACTGCATCCGCGAGCGATTCCAACTCCTTTAAACGCTCTTCGCATAGGCTTCTTTCTTCGATAAATCGTGCCCACTGATAGCAAAGGAGAAAATTCGCGCATTAGTGAGTAACCTTTCAGAGCACCATGAAGTAGAATTGAAGTACCTCAGTCAGCGTTTCTTCCGGAGAGTATTTTGTGATGAATGGGTGGGATAGGAGCTCTTCAGCTGATGGACGTTCGTCCGGGTCTATCCGTATGCACTAAAAAATTTGAGCAACAAACTTGTTAGCATCAAGTTCGTAATGGCTCCTTTGGTCGTAGAATGTTTTTCTTACCTCTTGGATAAATGAACGACATTCCGGAGAATATTGATCTGCAGGCAACTCCAGGAATTTCTCGTTGGCAACCTACACAGCATCACTTCGTTCAGCAATATGACGACGCAGCCAAGCAGGAGAATCCATTGCACTCACCGAATCAACCAGTCCGAAGAAACCATCCTGTGTTGGAAGAGGGTACCTTCCAAAAGCGACGGATATCAGGGCAAGCCCGAACGACCAGATATCAGCTACAACAAACAAAAAGAGTAAGTCAAAAGGAACGAAATCCATATTTGAACGCACAACGAGTTTGGTGATACCTGGATAAGAGTAGTCTCCACCGCCAATTCTCTCTGGAGCCATGTACAGTAGGGTTCCAACAAACGTCTTGGTCGTGCTTGAGTTGTCATTGAGGGTTCTGGCAAGACCAAAATCTGAAATCTTGACTTCTCCTTGCCGATTTGTCAGCAGATTGTGGGGCTTGATGTCTCGATGGATCATGTGTTTTCTGTGAATGTGCGCGAGTCCTTGCAGAACACCAGTCGCCAATCTTGCCAGAATTTTCTCGTTTTGGCACCCTCCACGCAGCACAATATCTTGCAGTGAGCCCGTGCTCATGTATTCCATCACCAAGCAAATAGAATTCTTTGGCCGGTCAACGAAGGCGTCGTAAAATGAGACGATATATGGACTCGGCCTAAGGAAGAACATATTAAATCAGTTGGATAACGAAACACATCAACCTAACAGCAAGTAGACTTACTTCGGTCTCGAGTCCCCATTCTGCGAGCTTGACTGCCCTGATCTGCCACTTTCGGACATCGGGACAAGATTTGAGTACAGTGCGTGAAGTTCGCGAACCATTTGCCTTCGCTGCCCCCTCCCGTACACCGGAACATCCTAGCACCAGCAACATCATTCTTGTTAGGTGCGAGGGCATATAGAGATCCAACAGAACGTTTTAGATGTACTACGCACCTTGATCGCGACTACTTTCAGCGTCGGGATATGGATGGCTTTGTACACGGTGCCGGACGCTCCACGTCCAATCTCTTTTACTTTCTCCAGATTTTCTTGCAAGTGCAAGCAGTTCGAATCAGGAGAAGAAATGCCAGCTTCCGATACTGCTACGTTTTTCGTCGTAAACATTCCATGATTTGGGGAATAGGCGCTTCCAGCACTATGCCGCCCAGCGTCTGCATTGCATTACCGACGACAGAAAGTTAACCAAAGCGATGGTAGGCGTCATCAGATAAAGTCACTTACCACTCGGCGACTGGAGATCTGAATCATCTCCCGAACTATACGACTTGAAATTCAGCCGCAGCAGTGCGTTTTGAGTCGCACTCCCACCGTCACCACGTTTACCACCAGTGCCAGGCACAGATGACGCTATCATCTCTTTTTCCGCCGCCTCACGTTTCGCTATCAAACGATTGGCAGCACGTTGAGCACGATTTTCAGCTTGCTGTGGCGTCGGCATGTCTTCGAGTTTTAAGCGCAGTTGTGGTCGTTTGGAGATGGATGAGGTCTTTGAGAGCGGCGCGAACGAGGCGACATTCGACACGGGCGTCTCCGAATTCGCAGGAGCGGCGAATTTCTCTTCTAGCGTAAACTCGCTATTGATTTGATCGATTATTTCGTCAACCTCATTGGGCTCTCCGCTCTCCTTCTGACTTCCCATTCTTGCTTTCATGTTGAGACTTTGCAGTGGGGGAGTGTACGGTCCGCCATCACTGAGTGGTAGAGTTGCCGGGCGTTTGGACTCGCCAGCCTCAGAAGGCGCATGCGGCAATGCGGATCGCGCATCAGACTCCTCTTCCGGCACTTGAAAGTCTTTATCCATCCAGTCGCAATACCAAGACTTCACTTCTGCAATGCGGAGGTTGCGAGGATTGATATCGGGAAAGATATTCGTGATCGCTGTGTTGTCAACCTACGAACATAATGACACCACAGTCGCATGACATGCATTATCAGCGCCATACAAGATATCAATATCATTGCGTTACGCAACATACAGAGCAAATACTCACCTGAGCGACAAAGTTTGGAGACGAATGCGACCGCGGCAACCCTCGTCTGTTGCGCACCGAACTATAGACCAACCCAGAGTGTGCTCCAGGAATTCGCCCACCTAGCGCCATCGACTGCATCATCATCGTCGCATGGCTTCGGCTCGACGCGCGGTTAGTCGGTTGATCGTCGAACGTCGCATTCGCGCTCTCGACACGGCCTCTCTTTTTGTGCTTCTCTGTTTTTTCCGTGAAAGGGTAGCCCATGTCCACGTAGTACGCACTCGTCTGCACATTCGATTGGCTCCGCACGAGCGAATGCTGTGCACTTCCCCTAGTTGTCTGTGTACCGTCAGCTCCCCCCTCAAGATGCCGTGCACCGTTCACTGCGTCTCCCGCGTTCATCGTCGACATAAACGCCGCGACGACCGATGGCGCATCTCGCTGCGCGTCCCCGTTGATCGGACTCCATAGGGATGCTGCGGATGTGGGCGTAGCCATCGCCGATGACGCAAACGACGGCGGCGGCGCTGCGGGCGGGAACACCGCGCTCCCCGCGACACCTCCGCCGCCGTTGGCGTTAGCGAAGTGCCGTCCATCCGCGTGCGCGTCTGCGCTGCTGTCGCCTGTGAGGATCGTCAGCCGCGGGGGCTTCTTGCGCGGGTGCTCCATCATGACGGCCTCGTGGCTTCCTTCCTTCCGCCGCCCGAGATGGCTGTCTTTTTGTATTGTAGCCGAGTATATGAGAGCTGGAAATATCAGCAAGCCACGAGAGAAACCGGTTGGAGATACCGGTATTCTAACCGGTATTAAACAACATGGAACCGACCATCACTGTAAAACTGTACCAGTGTGCACTGGTACAACTGCAAGTTGAAATGAAACCAACACCAATTCCGCATTCTTTGGTTGGTGCTATTTCTGTGCATGTGTTTCCGTCCCCAGCCCCCATAATGAAGCCAAGTGATGCGGCGCTTTTCGCCGCTTTATGCAACGAATGATGCGACGATGCATGCAGGAGCGATCAATAAATAGGTGCAAGGGAGGTGAGTGGCAAATTGATGGCCGAAACCATCGCTCATGCCTCTGTGCGCGCGACGCTCACATTCATTCGAGACGCGTGGGTTGAGAACGCAAACGAGCTACACAACGACTTCAGAAGCGACGAAGACGAAGATGCGGCTTCCACGAAGCGCGCTGCTCGTGACTGCGCTCACATGGGGCGGCATGCACGTGACTGCGCTCGAATGGAGCGACATGGTTGATGACGCGGCCACTGCAGCATTAGCAGCGACTTGTTCGGTGGCGGCGACAGCGTCGTGGCAAGGAAAATGTGCTGCACGCACATCGAGCAACAAGGACTTGCTCCCGTTGACCAATATGGATGCTTCGGAGATCAATATTGATGTGAGCAACATTGTTGACACCTATGAGTCGGCGCGATTGACAGCACTCAAGCTGAGCGGTGCGGCAGGGAATGCGGCCATGTCTGGGATGCGGAAGAAGACCAAGACTTGGTACGAGACGAGCTTGCGCAACATGATGACGTACTTTTGCGTGGAGATGACGTCGCCCGAGGAACTGGATCGTTGCGTCGAGGCTTCAAGCCCCGACGCCGCCCTGGACATTACCGGACAGTGCATCAAACTCACAGAAGCTGATAGCTGCAGCAGTAAGGGAATGTGCGAGCGTGAAAGCAATTGCAAGTGGGATGACGCGGAAGCTGGAACATCTTCTCGGCGTGAACTCTTCACAGCTGATAATGTCACGACGGCGACCAAATGGATGGAAAAGGGTTATCCAAGCAGCTTAGCACCGTTTGCCGCCCCCGGGATTGTTTTTGCAGTGCTGACGTCTCTTGCGTTCGTGGGATTTATCGTCTTGCGATGTATCTTCAATCAGTGTGGTGGGCGGAATCCAAAGGAGAAAGGATACACCCGCTGCGACATCCTCATCCCAAGTGTGATCTTCATGGTGTGCACTTTGGCTGTGTTCATCTGCTCCGTTGTGACGATTGCCCAAAACTCGAACATTTCAGATGGCGTGAACGGGATTTTGAACTCCCTGAACGTGACACTTGTGAACATCGACATATTTGCGTCCAACCTCCAAGCACCACTTATTGACGCAGAATCGCAAATCCAATCGGCTGCTACGTCTGTGAGTGCTCAGGTTCAAGGGCTGGAGTGGATTGCCACGGATGGAGAGAAGTTACACAGAATGATTCAAGACTACAATACGATCTATTCGACACAAGGACCATTTCCCTCGAAGACCTGCAATACCAATAGCACGTCCTGTATTGCTTGTCCTGATACCATTTGTGGATCACCTCTCAATGCATTCGTCAGCAGTGCATTCGGCATTGCGTCTGATACAAGTGGGATTATGGCCAGCTCGGTGCAAAGCCTTCAGTATGTGTTTGTCAACAAATCCAAGGACATTCTCACTGGGATTCGCACGGCGAACATGGAAATATCGGGAGTTGAAACGATGACGAAGCGTTCCAAGGAAGTGGTGACACTTGTGAAGGAGACTTTTGATGAATACTCGTTTTCACGAGGGGCGCTGGTGTTCTCCGTTTTCTTTTTCGGTTTAATTTCGTCTCTCCTCGGCGCTTTCGCGATATTCAAAGGTGTGTGCACCAAAAAAAGTGCATGGGTTCACATGCTCCATGTGAGTTGGATCCTGGGAACTCTCGTCTGCATTTTGGGCTTCGTTCTGTCGGCATCCTTGCTTGCGGTTGGCGCTGTCTGGTATGATTCATGCAATTACATGAACATCATGCAGGCCGATGTGTCTCCATACGTTCCACGTCAAATGGCAACAATCGTAAATGCGTGCTTCAATGACAGCAGCATTCTGCAGCCGCTCAAGCTAGAAGATCAAATTGCGTTTTCCTGCTATATGGATGATACGTACACCAAGGTCAAAAGCACCGACTTCAGCTCGTTCAAAACGCTGACTTCTGCATATGGTGTGAAAGTCTCGGACTATGGGCTTCGTGATTTTGGCTTCGACTCGGCTACGTCACGTGACTTGCTATCGAAGCTGAACGCCGCTGTTGCTGATGTGAACAAGATTGGCTCCAAGTCTTTCACCCAGGAAAATGTCGTCACGCCTTGGGTCCTCTATTCCGGTGAATCGCCTGCAACCTTCGAATGCGACAGCAAGAATTTGAATTTGGATGATGTTCCGATCTGCTTCATGAAAGGTAAATGCGAATCAGGGACAAATCCAGCTTCGTCTAAAGACAAATGTACGACGGCATTTACGAACGCGTACAACTACGTGCTTTCGTTCAACAAAATCAGCGACATGATTGATACGATGCGCGAAGATCTGCTTGGGGATACTGGCAAAGGCTTTTCGGATAACTGGAACTACACAGTCTCCATTATGGAGTTCGCCGATGATTATTTCTCTCGTTTGGCTACGGTGCGCAAGTCGACCATCGACACGCTCATGCAGAGCAGTGGTGTTGTCGGCAAACTCCTCGAGACCGTTGAGAGACTCCGGTGCTCGCAGAGTTGTGGATGGATCAATATCTCGTTCAACGCGGTTCACGATTCGCTTTGCACCAATATCCTTGGCACCACGCTGGCGATCTCGTTGTGTGTGCTCTTCCTTTGCATTTTCTTGATCCCGATGATCGTCACGGGGATCACATTACAGAAGCGACTGCGCGGTGCCAAGAAAGGAACGTACGAGCAACTGGAGCGCCGCTTGCAAGCGCTCGAGATCAAGACGAAGGAAGAAGCGAGAGCAAAGGCCGAAGCGAACAAAGCGTCGCCGTCCAAGAAAATCGACCTTTTCAAGTTGAAAAAGAACACGGACAGCGCATAAAGAAAGGAGCAGGCCGCATCGAATCATTTGATTGATGACTCGCAGCAACGCACAGAAAAGCTAACAATTGCATTAGTAGATTTCATTTACACCACTTCATAAGGCGCCAACGCCATTCATCCTGAATTGCAAGGAGTTAAGATCGCGAAAAGCAAGACTGTGGCAGCAACGTTCACGCAGTGGATGCTCATGGGCATGCTTGAAGCTGGAAATGCACTTCCAGCTCCAACCATGCCAGTCAACGTCCACCACCCCACCACCGCCAATTCCCTGCTTCTCACCAGCTTCAACGCTGCCTCACAGCGTCATTTGAATCAATGGACGGGCTGTCAAAGCGCGCACGTCTCACCCACTCTCCATGCATCCGTGCCCACAGTGCTCAGTGCGTACGATGCGATTAGCACATTGGCACCGAGCAGCGTGGACTCCTTCTTGCTTTCTGATTTTTGCGTCAGGACACGTATTCACTAGAAGCTGTTCCTGCCAAATTGGCATGTTGGCACTGCTAATGCTGGTAAGAACCTTCGGAATCCTATACCCTCTTCACTCCATTTCCTTCCACATGATGCACTCTCGCAGGGCGTCATTTGGAGTGGATCTCCGAAGCCAAAGCGGAAACGCGACTCCAGGAGGCAGCACCGCTCAGTGCACTCATAGCAGCAACATGGACGACTCTGCCGCGTCGACTGTGGGCACGAACGCGCTCGAGCTCAAGCAGCACGGCCGCAACGCCAAGAACCTCAAGCACAAGTCCAAGAACAAGCGCGCAGCAGCCGCCACTGCGGTTGCGGCCAGCAGCGGCGGTTCGGATGCCGCCGGCGACGACAAAGCAGCCATCGCCGGAGCGGCGAGCGACGCGCACGCGCATCACCACCACCGCGCGCACCACCACCACCACCACAGCATGCGCCATGCGCGCAGCGCCGGAAACGCTGCGGCCAGTGGCAGCGCTGCGAAGGGCGAAGACGTCATGCGCGAGCTTCTCACGAGCAAGATCGCCGAGCTCCAAGTGGGCGGCGATGAGAACCTGGAGACGCCCATCGATCTCTCCGGTAAGCTAGTATATGCTTTGTTATCCGTTAACGAAGATATAAGTGTAGTGATCATGGTTGCATGCATAAAATTTGCACTGTGTAGGCATCTACCAGGACGAGGCGCTGCCTGCGCAGACGCTCGAGACCATGCAAGGCGTGCTGGACGATGGAGAACTCGGCGCCGACGCGAAAGTGGACGCGCTCGCTGCTCAAGTCAAGACAGCGGTGCGTGTCCGTTTCGCTCATGCTGCAAACAAAGAGACAAGTTTTATCGAAGCGGTAACAACTGTGCCTCTCTTTGCTTTATAGAGTGATCAACTCGCGCAGCTGCAGCAAAAGATCGGCGAACTCAATGCGAAATGCATTTTACTGAAGCAGCGCAAGCAGACGGGTATGCTTTTCGCTCACATGATTTGTTTTATAAACTGAAAACTGATTGGGATTGTTTTCTTTGTTTTGCTTGACGTGTAGCAACGACGGAGTTGGTGAAAACGAATGCGACCAAGAGCAAATTGGAGCAACTGTGCCGGGAGCTGCAAAAGCAAAACAAGCTGATTGTGGCACGTGGCCACTTGCATTTTCTTATTCCCATTGCATGATAATGTGAAGAAGTCTGACGACGAGCTGCTTGGTTTACTAGAGTGAAAGCCGCCGAATTGCCGACGAAGAAGATCAGAAGCGGTAAGTAATGATGCGAATGGTCCCTTCCGATTCGTTAGAATCTGTTTCTCACTCAGTTTCTTTCCGAATGTCTTCCCATGATATTGCTTTATTCAGTCGTGAGTTGTCCACACAGTTTCAGAAAACGATTGAAGAAGTGAGCGCGAAGATGGATCAGCAGGGAAAAGACTACGTGGCATCATTGAAAGAAAACGAAAGGTGCATTTTCGGATGTCCAGTGAATGCGTCGTATTGCAGCTTTTGGTTCTGATGCTGTCTTGTCGTCGGTGTTGCTTGGTTGCTTTCTTCGTGTGCCAGTCTTCAACAAAAGCTGAAGAGTTTCCTCGAACAGTACACTGTGCGCGAAGAGCACTTCCAGAAGCAGCTCGAAGCCAAGGATCTTACGGTGCAACTCGCAGATGCAAAACTGCAGCACCAGGTAGAGATCACAGCACGTGAATCGGAAAAAGTGAAACTCGCGCTTGACAAAGCCAAAGAGTTTTCAGACCGCGAATTGCAGTTGCAGGTAACGACTTTTATTTTCAAAAGTGGAATTTGTTGAAAAATTGCAAAGCTGACGACTATGTTGTTGTGGCTTGCAGGCTCAATTGAACTCGTACTCGGAGAAATTTGATATTGTGCAGGAAACGTTGAATAAAAGCAACCAAATGTTCACGACATTCCGCGACGAAATGGACAAGGTTGGGCGTAAACTCTTGGCAACCTTTTTATTACAATCTTACTGACGCTGCTCTACTTGTATGCGATAGATGGCTAAACACACGAAAAAGCTTGAGAAGGAAAACACGGCATTAAAGAAGAAATGCGCAGAGTACGACACGAACGCGATTGCGACGATTCAGGACAAGGTCAAAACTGCGGAAGAAACGCAGAAGTACCTCGAGAAAATCAAGAAACTCGAAAGTCTCTGTCGCCACTTGCAAGCCGAACGCAACAGCATCCGCGAGGGGAAACCGCTCGTGCCTGAATCCGCCTAGACATCTTAAGCTGAAGATTTTGACGGGTGCTACAAGCGAGAAACAAACAGAAAGACAAAAAAGAAAGCAGAGCTGAATATGGCGAGAATCCCCCCATCCATTGCATGGTTTCTTTAAATTTAGCCTCATTTGTGTGGTGCGCATGCGGGGTATGTAATACACACGGTGAATGGATGATGATAAGATTTTTGTCTATTTTCGAGTTGACTGACTGACGTGAGAATGCGAGGTTTGACAGGCATCATGGAACAAGAAAAAGACGAGTTGGTTTACCACGCGCTTTGCGACGCGTAGAAGAGCACGGCAATGACCTTGGACTTGGCTGCCGATAGCATCAGTGAGGAGCAGACTCGACAGCGTGCGGTTCTCCATGCGACGAAAAAGATCGGCGGCAAAGATGCACCGGTGAACTACTCATTCGAAGAGCGAGTGTTCAGCTCAAAGGACACGCCGAGTGGCAAAGCGCTGGCCAAGCAAGAAGTGCTTGAGAGTCTCAAGTCGCGGATCCTGTCGAGCAAGAAACCCGGATGGAACATGTCCACGTCCAACTATGACAACATGCAGATGAATGGGAAGTGCTACAAGCGGACCAACGTCAATGCCGAGGTACGTCCATCGTCACCAAATAACTTCCGCCGTCTTTACTTCATTGCGAAATTATGAACATTTTTGCAATTGCACAGAGAAATCGCGCCAACATGTACGTCTACAACTTCCGAGCCGAGAAATTGCCGAAAAAATACCCAACGGTCAAGCCGAAATCGAATCGCTTCAACATGGGGATCCTGGAAGTCGCACTAAAGGACGAATACATCGGCGAGACTTTCGGTGACGAGCGAATGGCAAAGGTACCTGAGCTTTTACTCTTTACGTGCCGTGCACTTGCTTTGATCGAATGGCTGATGGTGCTCTACGTGTTTGTATATAAAGGGGATTGGTAAACGCACTGAAGAGTTACCAAACCATCCAGATTTACGGGACGCTGAGCCCTGGAATCTGTCGAACGAGCTCACGCCATCGACTCGAAAAGAACACGTACGTGGCATTTTTTCATATATAAGCGTCGAACGACCTTGCCTCATAACTACGATGCTAAACTCTCCTGCTAGTTTGCCAAAATTGAGGCCGAGCGACTCGCCAACAGTTCAAAGTGGAAGCAGAAAGTGGCGAGCCAGCCGACGTACAAGACCCCAGAGCAGCTGACGAAAGAGCTCAACGACAAGCTTCGGCAGGAGAAAGAGAGCGCCAGAGCAGCATTGCATGCCGCGAATAGCCACGGGGTGAGCGACAGCAGCTATGCTTCGTATAGTGCCTATGCGATGATAAAATAGATGCCTGATGCTTCTTGCTCCGCGTGACTCGTCCTTATTGTGGTTCTTCCGTATCAGAATGACGAAAAGACGCGTCGTTTCGTGTCCCTAGGCTTTGTGAAGGTTTGGGTGCATTTCTAGAGAAAAGTCATATACAAGAACGCTTTAGGAGCAATTTTCAGCAACTCAACATGGCGGCGCCAACTCCACCCGAGTCGCTTGTGCTCTATGGCGAGCCCATTTTCACAGGCGAGACCCTGGATCCATCGAAAAAGGGACCATCTTCGTCATCGTCGAATGGTGTCTCGGGCGAGAAAGGCGACGGCATTGGCCGCATCGAAGACATTCTCAATGCGATTCTCCCCCCACAGTAATATTGGGTTCTGTTGCTGCTGACTTTGGTCTGCTGTTGCTGCATTTGACACCAACAATTTGTGATTTGTGCTTTGTCACTTTAGAATGTGGCGTGAAGAAGACACGGGGTACTGGATGCGGTATGCGGCGCCCGTGCCGTCAACGCGTTTCGACGTGATCAAGCTGCAGGAGGACATGGACAACAAGCTCATGAAGCGCCAGGCGCGCGAGAACGGCATTTGCCCCGTGCGCGAAGACATCTACCGGCAATGTTTTGACGAACTGATCCGCGAAGTCGCGATCAATTGCCCCGAGCGCGGACTGCTGCTACTTCGCGTTCGCGACGAGATCCGACTCACAACAGACGCGTACAAGACGCTGTACGACAGCAGCATCACGTTCGGCATCCGCAAACAATTGCAGGCCGAGGACGGTATGGGCGATCTCCAGGACCGCATCGACAAGTTGCAGCGCGAGAAGCAAGAACACGAGGACAAGGTCACGGAACTCACCAACAAGCTCGAGCTGATCGAAAAGCGCGTGACGGAGCGCAAGGCGCTCCAGGACAAGAAGTTTAAGGAGGAGCTCGACTTCCTCAAGTACCAGGGCCAGCACCTCGACACGTTCCTGAAATCCGCAGGCGGCGGCACCAGTAGCAGCAGTGCCAGCGGCGGTGTAGGCGCATCGGGAGGTGCTGGCGGTGCACCAAAGTGAAAAACGAACTAAGCTACGTCCATTAGCGTTGGCAAGAAATGGCAATGTAGTATTCAAACAATGTTCGCTAGTTAAGTCTCGGCTGCTTTCATCTGGTGCACCATTTTTGTGAGCACGGAATGCGCTGCCGTGACGTACTTTTGCTGCTCGTGGGCCACTTGGTCGCGCACGTTGAGCCGCTGGACTTGCGGCAGCAAGAATGACGCGACGAGCTCCTTGACGATCACGGCGTCCGAGTTGTACGTCTCCTCGAGCTGCATCACGATGTTGCTCACGCCGTTGGTCATGACGTTGAGCTCGTCCATGGCCGCGATGTGCGCTTGCTCCTGGATCACGCCGCCGATAATGTCGAGAATGAGGTCCGACGCCGTCTCCTGGTGCACGCGCTCGATGCATCGAAACACTTCGTCTTCGCGGCCGCGCAGCAGGTCTTCGGCCTGCCGCCTTCCGCCTTCTTCGACCTCGAGTCTGCGTCGCGCCTCGGCGGCGTTATCCACAAATGCGCGCATCTTGGCGATCTCCTTCGATCGATCGAGCTCCTTGTACAGGAAATCGAGCATGTCCGAGATCACTTCGCCCTCGGCCTTGGCCAGCGTCGCGCTCGCGACCTTGTTGTCGTCGACGACATCAAGTAACTGCTTGTCTAGCTGATCCTGCTTGTAGGCTTCGTCGCTCGCGCGTAGCTCTTGGATGAGCTCAGCACGACGCTCTTTGCCCTCGAACATCATATTCTGCACCGCGCGGCCTCGAATGAGTTTCTGCAGCAGCCGCACAGCATCCGCCATGCTGTCGTCTTCGTCGCTCGGCAGCGCGTAATCAGGTGTCGGAGGTCGTGTCATGACCTGGGCTTGATGCAGACTGCTGTGTCTGCTACGCATCGGCGTGGGACTGGACATAGAGCCATGAGAAGAACTCGGTGAT
Source organism: Globisporangium ultimum DAOM BR144 (assembly GCA_000143045.1). Taxonomy (NCBI): domain Eukaryota; phylum Oomycota; class Peronosporomycetes; order Pythiales; family Pythiaceae; genus Globisporangium; species Globisporangium ultimum. The sequence goes on along the minus strand of GL376621.1, from coordinate 111,350 downwards.
GCATCCTCGATGGTCTCCTTGCTTTTCTTAATGATCGACTCCATTTTCAGCAAATGCGCTTCGATCGCGGCCTGTTTGCGCTCCTTCGCGGTCCGCACGCTCTTCTCCGGAGGCTTGAGCTTGGACGAGAGCAACATCCGCGGCGGTACAGCGGCCTCCAATTCGATCAGCGACTCGATCTGTTTGTACTGCTGCTTGCCGATGCCGACCTCGAGGATGTCCACTTTACCAGATTTCCCATTGCGTGTCACCGGTGCATACACTTTTGAGCCAAAGTCCGTGTACTCCTGGATGATATCGCGCTTTGCTTTCGATGGGGATGCCAAGAGTCCGTGCTGCCGCTTCTTGGTCAGCTTCCTCAGTGCTGTGACGCGCTCTTGCTGGATGCGCTCTATCGCATTTTCCTTTTCATGCACCAGCTTCGCGCGCAATGCCTCGACGCGCTGCTCAGCGAGGAATTCGTTCTCCTTGTCGCGCTCCACGAGCGCCTGCTGGAGCAACGCGATACGCTGTGCGTGCAATTGGTCAATTTCAGCCTCTCGGAACGCCCACTCGCGCGTTTCCTGGACCTCCATCATGGACTTCCGCAGCAAAAACGAGGCTTCGTCCGTCATGGGCGGTAGCGACGCATCAAACGCCTTCTTCTTCCGATTCCGCTCAATCAGTTCGATCTCGGCCTGACCCGCAGGCAGCCCCTGATTGTGGCGTAAGTGCAGCAGACTGAGCACCTCGGGCGGTTCTTTTGCTGTCGTCGCGCTCTGGGACTTCTTGATCGTGTAGTCCGGCGTGTACGGGTCCGTTTGCGCATCCGAGTCGCGGTACATGGTCTGGATCCCGACGGATCGGGTTGTACTCGCCATTTCATGCTGTTCTTCATTGAGCCGATTTTTCAAAGCCGAGGAGGTGGACGTTGCTAGCACAGGTGGCGAGAGCAGCACTTCGGGCAGTTCGGCCTGCAAATGCGGCAGAATCGGGCGGCGGAAGAACTTGGGCCGCTCGGCGCCGCTCACCATCACATACCCAGCCGTCGAGTTGTTGTTGTTGTTGTTCGAACTTGTCGCTGCAGTTGGGGGCTTTGACCCTGAGGCACGATACACTCCCTTGCTGAATCGGCCTCCCGACCGCGAGACTGTGTAGACAGGATCTACGATAGCAACAATGCAGATCGTTAGCTTGGAAAATACGAAGAGAGGCCATGAGGAATCATGAACGTACCATAGACCGAGTCGAGAGCCCGCGTGGGCACCAGGTGCGCCATCTTGTCTTTGCTTTATACGACGCGGCAGACACACAGCATGCCACTGTTCAAAAAAGCAGAAAAAAGAGCGAAAGACATACTTACAAGGCGGCAACCGTTTCTTTCTGGAGAAAATAGAGGCGACATTGACCAAAATAGGAGGTGACCAAGGTCGTCGGCATTTCCAACACAGGACGTCTCTGTAGATCGAGGGTATCTATTTGATTGTTTGCGCTGCACATGGAGGGTTCGTCAATTATTTTTCATCCACGATCGTCTTTGCATACTCTAACGCAAGCTCCTTGGACCGCGTGACGCAGTCAGCGAGACCGACGCCGTAGAAGCTGTTGCCTCCAAGACTCATCCCCGGCACAAGTTGACTCTCAATCGTCTCGAGCGTCTTCCAAAAGCCAACGTGGTACTGAGGAATGCAGTTGTGGAGAACCATGCTGCGCACATAGTCGGGTTCTTTCGAGATGCCCAAATGGCGCTTTACGGCATCCCGTGCGAGCTTCTCCACTTCGTCCAGCCCCAAGTCCGTGATCTCCGGGAAATGGGCACCTCCACACATAATACTCAACCGAGTCTGCATGGACCGCGAGGCCGCGTTCTGAGATGGGAATGCGTTCGAGTCGAACACGACGCCAAGCACACGCTCACGCTCGCAGGTCGGAACGAGGTACCCGAAGCCATCGCTGTCAAGAACGCGGTCGCTGAATCCAACGTGCACCATGCCCATCGACACGAATTGGATCTCCTGGAGCGTCTTCGCGAGCGCTGGCAGCGAACTCTCAACAGCTGACGCCAGTTGGAAAGCCGGCAGCGTCGAAAACACGTGAGACACTTCGATTTCGTGCGGCTGTGTGACTGTGCTGTCTTGCAGTTTGATGGTGAATGCTGGGGGCGACGAAGTTGAAGTTGAATGAGGTTGAATCGCGTTAACCTTGGTATTCAGATGAATCTCCGACAGCGGGTCCGCCTGCATACCATTACAAAAGTCGCGCAAAGTGAGCAAACAAACTTGGGAAGCCTGTACGCAACAACTGCACTACGACATTGCAGGTTACCTGAATCTGGGCCTCAAGCGCGTTCATGAGCGTCGACATGCCATCCTGGAAGCTCACACTGACCGAACTCTCGTGGCTGCGCACAAAGTCCGACTTGGTCGAGCCATCGAGCAGCGTGTCATCCGCAGGGCTTTTCCCAAAGAGCATCCCGCGCACGACAGATCCGTGCTCCTGCTCCAAGTCATACAGCATCTTGAAGCACGAACGGACCGAGAGATTGCGGATGTCGCCGCCAAAGATGCCCGATGCAACTGGGTCCAGCAGCCGCTCGGCCACCAACGGACTGAATCGGCGCGAAGCAAAGTCGTAAATGGATTCGTCCGGGAGCTGCAACAATGCAACCAGCAGAAGCAGCATGAGGCACAATACACTCAGCCGACTAGCAAATTATCACTCACAGCACTTCGCTTGGTGAACAACTCGTGCGCGCCGGCCTTGACGAGCTCTTTCGTGAGTGGCCACGTGAGGATTTCGCGAACATTCGACGGTAGTTTCTATATAGAAAGCCATCAATTAACAGCGGGTTACCATTAGTGCAACCCAAACACCCACTCAAGCAGAGAGCGTGATTACCTCGACGTGCCCATTGCGCAGCACGTAGCGCGACTTGGCGGCCGCGTCCACCGTGCGCATGTCGCGTTGCAGGCCCAGCTCTTCCACGAGACGCAGTATCTCGGCGCCATTGCGCGAAGGTCGGAACCCGCGCGGACCTTCTTCGAAGAGGAACTCGCTGCGCTTGGCCGTGCGGATCCAGCCACCGGCGTGCGGCGCGGCGTCGACCACGCGGATGCGCGCGGGAGGTGCCTGCTGCTGCTGGAGCGCACGACGAAGAAAGTACGCGAGACTTAGGCCTGAGATGCCGCCGCCGAGCACCACAAGCTCCTTCGCGGCGGGCTTCGTCGCCGCTGCCATCGCCATGTTGCTGTTTTTTTTACGAATGCGCTTGTGCGTGCGTATCTATAGAGCTACAGAATGTGTAGCACATTAAGTTCGGTTCTTAGGACACGAATCTACGAAGTCAAATTGACGACTACAGTGAAATCCGCTTATCTGTAGTCATGGCCAACAGTAAGTTCGCTACGGTACCAAAGTATTAAACCTTATGCAATTATGAACGCGCGGTGATTTGTTTCTCTTTCAATTTTTAACTCTGAAGCATACGCAGCAGAGCTTGAAAATGGAGAGTGAGCACGATGGCCCTGCCATCATCTTTCATTCTTGTAAGGAAAAGGTCGCTTGTGTGGACTTCTCCACTAGCGTGTTTTGTATGTTGCCCATCCGGCTTGTCGTGTTAGGTCGTCCACACACGTGGACCACAATCTCGTTTCTTTTCAGTACACTATTTTATACCTTAAAAGTGAACCGAGCAAAAACCCTATCCACTAGTATGCACATTATTCAGAAAATCTAACAAGAACTGCCCTGTCTATGCATAATCCGGAATACTTTTCTATAGACTGAAATACTTTCCAATTGTCATACAAAAGTGTCCTTTTCCGCCCTGCTGTTACAGGCATCGAATCTTCAAAATACTTTCATGGATTATTGCGGAACAGTAGCTATTTACTGCTTGTGAGTGTGGTGTGCGATAATGGAAGAAACGCTTTCGTCCGCCTTTAACAACCGTGTGTGGCGTGTGAGTGAGTCATGAGCGCGCTGCTTCGCGAGTGGAATGACGGTGCGTACAATATGCGTGATCACCCTGCTCTCTCAGTCAGTATTGAGCACCAAATTTTTGTTGTCGATTCCTGTCTGGCACAGCGTCGAAACCCCGTCGCAAGAAGCTCTTGGAATGGTTTCGCGACCAATTCCAGTGGACGCACTTTCGCGGCGAGTTTGAGCGCGAATGTGGCGCTGACGTCGCGCTTTTCCTCGCGCGGATCCTCGTCTGGATGCAGAAAACCACGAGCGCGTTGCCAGCAGCAAGTGAACCTTCAATGACGACGACTGCGACCTGCTTTGCACTCTCCGACCAGTTGGCGTGCATCCAGCTTTTCTTTACGTCAGCCAACATTCATGCGTACTACCGCGAATTCCAACAAGCCGATGGGCTGGCCCTGCTGCTTCGGGTGCTGGGCTCGCCAAGAGGTCAGTCTGATGGTGTTGGCGTGAGTGACGCCGATCGCGCCGTCATCCTCGACATTCTCCATCGCATTTCACAACGTGGGCGATCGCACAAAGAAGAGATCAGTCGCCATGGTGGCGAACTCGCGATGATCCGAGGCGCACTCGCTGGCTCGCAAGCGTGCAACGACATGAACTCGACGCTGTGGACGCTGTGTCGCGATGCGTTGCTGGAGCAACTCGTAGGGAATCCAAACAGCCTCGACCAAGTGCATGGCGCGATCCTGTTCATGCTGCAGCACCCGGAAGCAAAAGTGCAGATCTTTGGCGCTCAGGTATACGAAAATGAGCATGGGGGGCTGCTTTTCGAGAGGGATTGGCAAACTGACTTGGTGGCTTCTGACTTATCGTTCTCAGATACTTCGGCATCTCATCACGCCAGACTCGTTCTACGTGGACCTCAAGTATCGCAACGCGAAAGCCGTCGAGCTGGTTGCATTAGGAATGGCGATTCTCCAGTCAAGCGGCATCCACTTGCAGCACGAGGGCCTTGAGCTCGTGCACTCGCTCTTGCAGAACGGGCAGTTGCAGGTACGAATGTGAGAAAAATGAAGTAGGCTTTTAGTGCTTCCCGAACTTACAAGCTGCTGGTGCAACCATATACAGTGCAGGATATGTCAAGCGCTCGTGGAATGGACCAAGCAGACCGTCCTGGCATCTGAACTGTGCGTGGTGGATGAGAATGTCTTGCTTCGCTGTTGCCATCTGAATTATTGACTCTTGGTTGCATGTGTGTTTTGTCGGCAACGTCAGCGTGGACGAGCGGTTGGCGTCCATTCAGAGCTCGCGCGAGTACGAGACGTTTAGCCACATGCGCTCTCCATTTGTGCATGCCGCCCAGTCCATCAACACGCTCATGCACTCGACACCAGCAATCCTGCCCATCATGGTACTTGCCTTTGGATGTATATACGCATGTCGAGATTATGATGTCACTCTTTGAATGCCCGGATTGCCCACATTGGATGTCCTTGATTGCTGTGTTGAGGTCACGCAATGCGAGGTTCTCGTGCCACTGTCGCTTGGGCTGCTGGTCGAACGCCCGCAGTCGATGAAGTGGTATGCCGCTGCGATCGCGATCCATTTCGTGTTCACAAAGTGTCCGCAGGTGAGACAAGATCGCTATCCTATATTGGCAGCATCTGTGGTTTGTCGTTGTTCCACGAGGACGTGAGGCTGACAGAGTGTATGACGCATAGGCTGCAGCAGCGCATCTCGCTCGGATCTTTGCGCTCTCCATGAAAAGGTTACTCTCCTGGAGAACGTTGCAACCCGAAGACTTAGCCACAGCCTTGCTCCAGAGTGAAGACCACCAGCGAATGCTGACGCTCCAATTTTACGAAAATGGCTGGCGGAAACCCGTTCGACCGAAACGCGACGCCAGCAGTGCCTCAGCGGACCCCATCGATCTGGAACTGAGCGAAATTGAAGCGGACATTAACGCGGCCGTGCGAGATTATGTACCTGAGGTGTGTAGGCGTGCATCTTGTAGCTGTGGCACTTCTGTTTTTCTATTGATGACCTGCGAATCATTCTTTTTTATATTTGATGTCGACGATGCCGCCAAATATGAACAGCTCCAATGGCAACCGCATCACGACCTAGAGTACGACGAGCGCGACTTGTACTGCGACGACATGGACGAGCAGTGCGAACAGCAGATGCGCGTGCAACTACAGCGCCACTTTGCGCAATTCCGGATCTCCTCCTGGGATTCCGCAGGATTGCCATCCCCTGTACGATCACATCACAATGGATAAATCCAATGCAATTGCATACTGTCAACACAAAAAAATACCTCATTATCGATCCGATTGCATCCATTTACTCGTTCGCTCGCTGGTGGTGAGGAAGCGCCATAGGTCAACTTAATTAATTCCTTCTTCCGGTACAAAGTTCTCCTCGAGATACCGCGAGAGCTGCTGCAGCTGCTCCGACACAACGGTCACTTTGTCACGGCTGATGGCAAAGTCCTTCTCGGCTCCGTACGTGCTGCGGCCGTACGTGCGGTAGTCCGACACGAGGTGAATGTGGCTCGCCAGCTCCGTGTGAATCTCCTTGATGAGCTGCAGGAACTCGGTCGACGATTTGTTGAACGCCGTCGTCGCGCTCTCGTCCGACGAGATCCGCGGCGCTACATGGCTCATGGCAGTCGCCGCCGTGCGCAGCGCCGCGACGAGTTTCTATAGCCACGTTAGAGAGAGAGAGAGTTATGCGTTAAGCGCGGGAAGACGGAGGGATGGCACGGCAGAGACGCTTGCGCAATACGCAGCAGTACCTTCTCGACGGCGTCGAGCGACTGGAGCACGGCGACGTGGCGCGACGACGCCCACGGATCATTCGCGTCCGAGAAATGCACGCGACTGTCCAATTCGCCCTCCATTATATATTGTGCTTCTCTATTGGAAAAAACAAAAAAAAGAAGTGTGAATGAAAGGTGTAAACTTAACAGGAACAAAGCATACGACCACCTCTAATTGTGTCTTATAAAGAGGATGACTATTGCAAGCGTGTCTTATAAAGAGAAGAGTTGGATGCAATTTAGTCGTCAAGAGTCGTCCTAATTCGTTGAAAGGGAAGTGCTAATTCGACGTTCTTGTTGCTCTTGCTGTGCCGTCTCTACAGCCATTGTGTTGCGCATTGCACATAAACGTGCCCACAGTATGGGCCACCACCACCTACGTAGGATCTAAGTGACTCACGTTTTGTGAACAAGTTGCATCACATGCTAAAAAAAGAGAAGCGAACAAGAAAGAAGAAGCTGTGAATTCGCCCTGCAGCAATAGAAAGCACCGAAATGAGGCCACTGTTCACTACTGTAAACCAGTAGGCGCATTTGACAAACAGGATATAAAAGGCAGATTCGCCATGTGGCGCTGATGTAAAAGTAAGCGCATACTCGAGTGAAGTACTGCATTTGAAGTAATCCGCCACTGTGTACGTGAGCTTTGTGCATCGTGTACGAACATTGAGTTCTCCTGTTTATTTGCGGCCAACAACGGACGCTGTTCAATCATACGGGTACACATACTCAAGTCTACGAGAATATCAAGTCCGCGTAAATCTGGACACTACAGGCAGACCTCCAACTTACAAAAAGTATCTCATCTATATTCAATATTAGAGGTATTTTTTATAATGAAGGTTATTTTATTATCTAAAGTGAGAGGTTGTAACAGAATACAACACCCATCACCCATACATCCCTTTAAATCCACTACTCAACTGTCTTATCATATTTTACAGGGTATATCATAATAGAGACTCTGTTCGTCTGGACTCTAATAACCGATAGACAGATAAACCGTACACATCACATCGTACACAAGCGCACACGCACTCTCTTGTTCCCAAGTGTGCCACACTGAACATTTGGCGTCACGCAGGAACGAACGACACGTTGAGAGATGGCGACGCTCGTGGAGATCCGCGTCGAGAACGAGCGCATCAAGGAGGAGATCCACGCGCTCGTGATGCGCAACACCAAGCTGCAGCGCGAGATCCTGACGGCGACCACCACGCGCGAGCTCGCGGCCGTCAAGGGCTCCAACAAGGTGCAGGAGCTCACGGACGAGCTCAACGCGCTCGACGACGAGCTCACGAGCGTGCGCGCGCAGTGCGACGCCATCCACAAGGCGAACAACGCGCACAAGCACGCGCCGACGGACCTCGAGCGTCTGGGTGAGGAGATCTCGAACGAGTCGTCCATGTCGTCGACGCGCTTCCGCCGCATGTCGAGCGCGATTCTAGGCGCCAACGGCCCGATCAGCAGTCATGGGAAACCGGTACTCGCGCCGACGGGGTTCCCGGAAAAGGAGAAGGAGCGAACGCGCGGCATGTCCGTGGCGAACGTGATCCGAAGAGGCTCGGTCATGATGCGGTTCACGAGCACGCTCGCAAAGAAGGCGTCGTCGTCGAGTTCGAATTCGAGTCCTGCCGCCGTCCACGACAACGAGAGCGTCGACGACAGCGACGACAACCGCAGCATCAACATTGACGAGATCAGTCCGCTGCCGAGTCCATTCACCCCGAGCTCGAGCGGCTCGTCCGTGCGATCCACCACCAGCAGCAGCAGCGGGAGAAGCGGCAGCGGGCGAGGCGGCCGACCGCCGCAGCGACCGCCCACACAGAACGCGAGCGCCAACGTGCTAATGTACAAGTCGACGGACGAGAAGAAGAGCCTGGTGGACTCAAACCCGCTCCACTTGAACAACTTCCGCCGCCGCGAGCGCTCCAGTCGCAAGCTGCTGGAGACCGAGAACAACCGGGGTAGCGCGTCCACGCCGCTCTAGGCTGACCATTTTGTTGTTGTAGATTATTTATCCTCGTACTGTATCCCATGTGTCAAGTATGCTTTCCCCAAGAACAGATCCAAGAAACCTCATAGTCGCCACCTCCTAATGCTTTCATTCCTCTTGCCATGACCGCAGATCATTAGTCTATTTCAAGTCATGGCAGGAGGAAAAAGCAAAATAAAATCTTCTACGTCGCCTAGGCAACATATGTACACTAACACACAAAAAAATAAAGCGCATGTGGTTCCACTTCTCTTTTTTCTTCTTCGCCTAAGGCTGCGCAGGAGTGCCGTTGGCGCCAGTGGTACTGGACGACTTCTGACGCGCGAGCTTCTGCGCCTTCAGCGACGCGAGCGTCGGACGCTCAAACTGCGATTTACCTAACTTGCGGTTCACGTAGTACACGCGGCCCGTCGATCGAGACACCTTGGCTTCCCATCCAACAGGCAACGACACCTCTGGAAGCGCATCCAAGTTGAACGATTCACGGATTGGTCGGTCCTTGTTGAGCGCCGCCAGCTGAGGGCGGTCCGAGTCTTCGCCCTTGCTGCCCGATCGCTTGCCCTTGGACGCATTCGTGTTGTACATGGTCTTCACAGCTGCCATCTTGCCCTTGAGGTTCGTCATCGCACCGGTCACACCGCTTTCCATGCTCTTCACGATAGTGTTACGTGGCGCGGCCGTGATCGAATCCGCCTGGCTAGACGTCATCGTGCCGTTTGGCGAATCCTCGCCGTTGGAGTCGCGGTCCTCGTGGCCCTCACCGTTTTCGGCCTTGGACTTGCTCCAGAACTTCGCCTTCGGGATGCTCATGCTTGGAAGCTTAGGGAAGTGACGCTCCGAAGGACGCACATCCGACGTCTTCGAGCCAGTAGGATCGTCATCGCCAGTCAGCGAGTCGAGAAGCACTTCAGACTTCTTTTCCTTCTTCGAGCCGAGCGTACGGAAAATCGAGCGCTTCTCCTTTGCCTTCTTCTCGAACGTCACGTGGCCGTTCGCCTGAAGCTCGTGCACCTGTTCCGTCAACTTTGCGTTTTCAGCCTCCAATTGAGCGATGCGCTTGTCCTTTTCGCGCACAGTGTCCTCCAACTGACGAACCTTCACGTGGTTACCGGCGTGGCTCATTTCCTTCTCCGACTTGTACTTCTCAACTTCGGCCTTCAGAGCCTTCACGGCAGCCTTCAGCTCATCGTTCTTCGAGCGGAACTTCGAGTTTTCTTCTTGGAGCTTCTCAATCATGCCACCAGCATCGGCGATGACAACATTCGACGCAGCAACGACACTAGCACGGCGTGGTGGCACCGGAGCGTCGGCAGCGGTAAGACTCAGTCGCTCTTCTTGTAATCTCGCATTGCGCTCTTGCTCTTCTTGAAGGCGGGCCTTCAACTGTTGCAGTTGGTAGACCATATCGGCCTGCAACTTCTCTTCTTGGAGCGCAGCAAGGTACTTTGGTCGTTGGATCTTCATACGGACCATGGCTTGCACGCGAATGATCATCGCGCGCAATTTCGTGTACTTGTGACTGTAGAGATATAATCGATATTGTTTAGTATGTGCGATCACATACAGGATATAATAAAGCAATTCAACATATCAAGACTTACCGCAAAACAAACCCACGCACGTAGCGCTGGATAATCACAGCGTAGTGGTTGCTTCTTACTTCGGCATAGTGCTTGCGTCCCTCAATGCCTCTCCAGCGTGCTTGGGCCTGGACGAGACCAGTCATGAAAGTGTTGTATCTTCGCATCGCAATAACGCAACGAATAACAGACTATAACGGAACGAAGGGAAAACAGAGTTAGCATGCGTCCGCAACAAAAGTGGCATATAAGAAAGCGCCAACACCATACCTGCAACTTGATGATCGCAGCCAGTTGTCGAACGTATTTAATTCTCTGTGTAAAAGTCTTCATGACACCCTGGAGGTACGTCGCCTTGGCATCCAAGAACTTCTTACGGCGATCCTCGAGCTCTTCAAGGACCCCAAGTTGGAAGTACACGCGAGACTTACCCATTTGGTATTGCTCAGGAGTCGACAACTTGAGCTTCTCCATCAGCAACTCGCACTTTTCACGCGCAGTTTCTCCTTGGCGAGGAACAAACAACCAGAACTTGTCCAAGATCTCCTTGTGCTGGAGACGGTTCGGATACGCAGCACGCGCGATACGAATGGCTTCAATCACACCAGCACAACGCAATTGAGACACAACCATCTGTTGATCCATAGCAGTTGGGCTCTTAATCGAGTTTGGCTTGATGCAACGAACGTAGTGCACCTTCGTGGCCTGGATCGTGGTCATCAGCTCGCTCAAGCTTTCCTTGAACTGAGTACCAACAGTGGACAGCGTCAGGGCACCACCGCCGCCACGCTTTCGTCGAGCCGTGGGATCCACGGCAGCAGCTTGTGGCACAGGCTTCGGTTCAAACAAAGCCGAAATGAATGGCTTCGAGGATCCGCGCATCAACTCCGACAAGTCTGGGAGCAGAGCGTCCTTGTGCTTTTCCAAGAAACCAACCGAATCGTACATGACTGGCGCGGCGTAGTGTTTAATCAAGAATTCAGTGCGGGACGTTCTTGGGAATTCAATAACGTGCGCCATGTCTTCCTTGTGCAAGGACGCCACCTTCGACATGAACGATTCTTCGTTACCCTTCGGACGCATCAATTCTTCGTTCAAGAGCGAAATGATACCCATCTTCGACTCAATCACGGTCAACACGTCTTGGTTGTCCGCGTATTCGATGTGGTTCCACGTAATGCCTTCTTCTTCGTATTCGATTTGCACCGTCTTGAATACATCTTGCGTGAACTTCTGCTGCAGCTTTTCATTGGCGTAGTTGATGCAAAACTGTTCGAACGAGTTGTGCTTGAAGTGCTCAAAACCGAAGATATCCAACACACCAACGTGGTTGAACATGTTATCGTCATCGGAAAGAGACTGGTTGATCGACGTCACGAGCCAATCAAAGACGTTGGAATAAATAGCTTTCGCGAGCGCGTCACGGCAGTCCATCGCTTGCTCCTTGCGCAATGGCACACTGTACACATCATTCACTGCGCGCATCGTACGCGAACAAAGCGCTTTCTGAATCGCTTCCCAGGAAACGCCGAGCAATTGCGTGGCCGCGGTTGCACCGGCATCTCCCTCGGCAATCAAAGACTCTTCGTCATTCGCTGGGTTCGACAGCAAGCTGATCTCACCGAGTTGCAACACACCCGCCAAGACTTCAAAGAGCGGCTTCTGAGCGTCTGGGGTAAGACCAATCAGCTCCAACGCAACGCGCGTCTTCTCAAAGTGCTTCGCATCCGACACGCCCTCGATCTTTTGAGCGCTGTTGTTACCAGTGTACGCGTACGTCTTGGACGAGTCCAACAGAAGCTCTGCAGAACTGTCTCCTTCCAAGATCTAAAGCAAAACAGATGCAAGAAAAAAACGACAGCAAAGTCAGTGCAACCTGAAACTCGTAATGACAACAAGAGAAGTATAATATGCGTACCTGGTAGAAAATGTGATAGTTTCTCTCGGGGGCTTCATGGTTGATCACACGCGTCTTTTCCAAAAGGTACGTGCGGCACTTGGCACCCACCAGTGTTCCATTGCGATCAAACTGCAATTGTGTGAACTTGCCGAATCGAGAACTGTTGTCGTTACGCACCGTCTTGGCGTTACCAAAAGATTCCAACAGAGGATTCACTTCAATAATCTTCTTAATGGTCGAGTTGTTTAAACCACCGGCGATCGTTGCCAAGTGGTTCATCAGAATCTTGGTCGTCTCCGTTTTACCGGCACCAGATTCACCACTGACCAAGATCGACTGGTTGCGTTCCGTGCGACGCATGTTGTCGTAGGACGCGACCGAGGTCGCATACACGTGGGGTGGGAGTTCTTCTTTTGGTTGGTTCAAGTAGCGCAAGTGTTGCTCGTCGGCATAGAGATCCGGAAGCCACTGGTACGGATTCACCGCGATACAGATATCCCCCGTGTACGTGTACGGGAGACTCTTCTGGAAACGGGTCTTGACGTTGAACAAGATCGCAGCTTCGTGGAGGTAGTTGAGCGTGATCATATCTTCAATGCCGTACTCGCCCGTGTTTTCATTCTGGTACGGCAGCGACTCGAGCTGGTGGACGTTCATGAGCGCCTTGATTTGCTTGTCGTTCATGTCGATCATGCGCTCTTCATACTCCGGCGTCGCATCGTCCACAGGCGCATCGGGGCTGGGGGGGAGCTCCACCTTGGCGTAGATCTTGCGCACCTTGCCGTCGCCCGAGTTCTCCTCGCGGATCACCTCGGCCGCGAGCCACACGTGGGTCTCATCCGGCACGTAGCACTTGGCCCCGTGGACCATTTCCAGGCCGCTCATCGTGTCGTGGCGTTCGGGGGAAAGAGCGAATGATGCAGAGAGAGGAAGTAGAAGGGCGTCCTCGTCTTCCGCTTCTTCGGCTTCTTGGCTTCTTCTCTGGTGCGCCGCCCCAAAACAAAAATAAGTCAGGAATGGGGGGAGAACGCAGGGAGGGAGTGTGCAGGGGGTGTCCCCACTCTTCCTTCCTTCTCGCTCTTGGGTGCGCGCGGCTGCGTCGAGTGGGTCCGCTCCCCCGCGGAGCGTCCGCTTGCCCCATCCCCTGTCACACCACCCACTTTCAGCCAATGAAAACACGATGGCGCGGACGGACGCGAACAAAATACCGGTACAAGAGCAGACGACAACGGTATTTGCCTGTACAAGTTGGTAGGGATGCAGCCATATGCATTGTGCGAGGTTGAAGGGAACAGTGCAGAGGATGGGCGCGGAGAAAGGATCGCGCTGAAACACTGGTGGGGGCCGCCTGCGCGTGGGTTCGCCGAAGGTTCCTCCTCTGCAGAAAAAGCGGTCGAATGTGTTGTTCACTTCTCAAACATCGTGGTTACCGCAACGCCTTCTCCTGGTGTCAATGCGGCATTTGCTGAAAGTGTTCGCTGCACGCAGGCTCGAGCGAACACATGAATTGGATACTCAGGTGCAGTACCGAACGATGGAGTTTATTTGGTGCCTGCCCTGTGCATGTGATGTGTGCATGTGCTGGGCAGGTGCCATCGTCCGCCCCAACAGAAGCACACCACAACATAGGGAGGGACTGGACTATATATGCGCCATGCCGGACCAGAGTGATGGTCGTTTGTTGGGTGAACGTGAACCGGTTCCGTTGAAGCCAAAGCTGTGGGCCTTTCGGTTCAGAGACCATAATCACGGTTCGGTTTATGAGCCGAACCGTGAAAAACTGCCCTCCTAAGTTCGCACACGTACAAAAGTGCGTGTTGCTGCATATGCACGAACGAACCTACTGTCAGTTATGCTGTCAGTGCGGAATTGGCAAGCAAGCACGACCATGATGCTCACGAAGATGACGCCGTGGCTGCGGCGCTCCATGGCGCCCACGCGCCGCAGCATTCTCCGCGGTACAAGCGCTCAATGGACGACAAAGTGCGCGTTCTCCTCGGCCTCTGACGTCACTGACACCGCGTTGCGTGTGTGCATTGTGGGCTCGGGTCCTGCGGGCTTCTACGCCGCCAAGTACCTGCTCAAGGAGCACGACGGCGTGCGTGTGGACATGATCGAAGCGCTGCCGACACCCTACGGACTCGTGCGCTCGGGTGTCGCGCCGGACCATCCTGAGGTCAAGTCGGTGATGAACGATTTCGAGAAAGTGGCGGCCGAGGCGCGCTTCGACTTTCTCGGCAACGTCCGCGTCGGCGACGACATCTCGCTGAGCGAGCTCAAGCAGCACTACCACGCGGTGGTGCTCGCGTACGGCGCAGCGGGCGATCGCGAACTTGGGATCCCAGGTGAACACTTAGCGGGCGTGCTGAGCGCGAGAGCGTTTGTGAACTGGTACAACGGCCACCCGAAATTCCGCGACTTGCCAGTGGATCTGTCGGGCAAGACGGCCGTGATCTTCGGACAGGGCAACGTCGCAGTGGACTGCGCGCGCATTTTGACGAAATCGGTCGATGAGCTCGCGACGACAGATATCTCGCAGCATGCTGTTGATGTGCTTCGCAACAGGTACAACGCATTTTTTTCATTTATTATGCCTTTTGGGATGCTCATTGTGCTGACTGTGTTTATCCACCATGATGCAGCAACATCAAAAAGGTGTATCTGATCGGCCGTCGTGGAAGTGCGCAAGCAGCGTTCACGATGAAAGAAATCCGTGAGTTGACCAAGCTGACAAACGTTTCGTGCGTCGTTGATCCGGCCGATATGAAGGCCAGTCTGAACGAGAGCTCCCAGCAGGAAATCAACGAGCAACGCGCCAAGAAGCGCATGAACGAACTGTTGAGTAAGTTTCTTCTATTCTGCTGTGATTTTATTGTGACTGCGTGCAGTCAATCACACTCAACTTTTCAATTTTCTTGCATGCAGCCAAGGTTTCGAGTGAATTCGGCAAAGAAAGCACTGAGGCTCGTCAGGTCCAGATCAAGTTTCTCTCTGCTCCTGTTGAACTGCTCGCGGATCCGGAAAACCCAGAAAAAGTTGGCAATGTGCGTGTAGAGAAGACCAAGCTGCAAGGTGAGCCGAACCGCCAACATGCTGTGGGTACAGGTGAGTTCGAGACGATCCCCGCTAGTTTGGTGCTGCGCAGCATTGGATACAAGTCGCAGCCGCTTGAGGATGCTCCATTCGATACCAAGCGTAATGTGCTTGCAAACGACCAAGGCAGACTCATTGATGTAAAGGGCAATGGAGAGCAAGTCGTGGGTCTGTACTGCTCGGGATGGGTAAAGCGTGGCCCTTCTGGCATCATTGGCACGAATATTATCGATGCCCGGGAGACTGTGACCAGTATCGTCGAAGACATTGCGAGTGGCAAAATTCTAAAGCCAGCGAGTTCAAACGGACTCGAGACGATCAAGCAAATCATTCTTGGGAAGAAGCCTGAGAAACAGCTCGTGTCGTGGAAGGATTACGAGCGACTGAACGATGAAGAAACGAAGCGTGGGGAAGCGGTTGGGAAACCTCGCGAGAAATTCACCTCAGTGGAAGAGATGCTGCGAATCGTTGCCGAAAAGTGAGTCACCAATACGATTGCGACCCGCACGTAGAAGACGCAGCTGAATCCTGGATGACACCTTGGATGAGTCGATTCCAGTTTTTTTGGGATTTACAAGGCAGACTTCAAAATTGGGATAGATTATATACTTTTGAAGTACACGACGATCGAGATCGTCATTACAGTGTCAATGGCCCGAGGTCATTCGCTGGCTCTGCCGAGTGAGTGCACTATTTGCAGCTTTGAGTGCTCTGTTCTTCTTGCGCTGGTGTCATTGAGCAAAACAAAATATGTCAGCATCTGGACGCGATTCCAACAACGGGCAAGACAAGTAAGTGATGTGCAACAAACGTATACCTCTTCCTCTAGCAGGGACTTGATTTGGTTGAACTCGACCATATCGGGAAGTCCTTCGCTGGTGCGAGATGTCGACGGACACGATTTCGTCGGCGTGTGCGATCGGCTGAAGATATTTTCCTCCGCGTCGCTAGTGCCAACGGTTTGATTCACGCGATCGCGTAGAACTGAAGGGTACGTCGTTGTCTTGGATCGTCGAGCTGGAGCGGAAACTGGTCGCACTAGCTTGCCATCATCATGGGCATGTGCACGATCGAAGTGTTGCAGGTGCTTGTTCGTATCCGTTGCCACCTGAGTTGATTGATTGTTACTGTGAGTCACTCGTCTCATCCAGAATGGACAATGGACTAACTTACCAATGCTTTCAAATGACGCAGCTTCGTGGAGTCAGCAAGAATGTTCTTTGGCAACAATCCACTTCTGCCAAATCCAGTATCCCATTAGTGAATATGCAAGCGATCGTCCTTCATCTAAGAAGCATGGAACGCACCGCTGTCCGTTCTCGACCACCTGCAGCAACCGCCCAACGTACGAGTACAACTCGACGCAGTCTTCGCGCAGACTCTGTGAAGAAGGCAAAGACGGATTTCGTGAGCAAGAATACCAACCAGTGTGCATCTCGAGTTTGGAAGAATAGAAAGGAAGCAAAGACATTACGTCGACAGTGCGAGCCGTAGTCGCATGCAGTTGCTGCAATTTCCCATTTGCTGCGTCCAGGTCTTCAGTTTTCTTTTTCAGAATCTGTTCAAACTACGGATCCAAGATCGTGTCAGATTTAACGTAAAGGTCCGTTTGACACTACAAGAAGAAAAAAGGCTCGTACATGCTGTCGAATGAGCGTGATCTCATCCTCTTTCGATGTCTGTAGTGCTGCCACGCGTTGGCGGAGTTTCTGGACGCGATCAATCCACGACCATCTCAGCAATCTCAGCATGTCCAAGTCATGAACAAGCCACATGTATGAAGGAACCAACATTACCTGTTCATTTTGCTGCTCGCGTTTCTTGGATTCGTCCACGGCGGGATCGGCACGCATGTTGCCGATAGACGCGGAACGTTTCCACAACGCCTGCTCCTGACTCTCGCTGCTCGAATGTGGGTTTCGACTGAGCAGCTCCTTGATCTCGGCGCGGTGCTTGGCTTCTTCGCTCGCTAACGCGCGCTCATATTCTTTGGTTTTCTGCACGAGGTTGTCTTCCAGGGCTGTGATGCGCCGTCGCTGGTCAGTGAGTGCCTTCCGAGACGCTTCTTTGTCTTTCTTTGCCTCGTTCTACGTTATTGGAGCCAAACGATGAGGACATACATACACACGCGATTTGGATGCAAGGGCTCGTTTTTCGTACCACGACGATTGAAAAGTTGTCTTTCGCATTGGCGTATTTTTGCCGCAGGTGATCACGGTCTTTCTTCGAGATCTCTGAGCGGAGGAAGAGCACAAAAGTCAACGACGTATCGCAGTTACCGGCTCCGTCCTTTGATCTGCTTAGAGACACGTACCATGAGCCTTTCGCGTTGTCTGGAGCTGCGACTGATTCGCAGCCTTCCGAGTTGGAGAAAGGCTCAGCGTGTCATTACTACCACCTCCGTCGTGCGCGCATTCGTCTCCTTTCTCGGAGAATACAGATCGAAGCAAGAGGCCATCCTATCGAAGACAAAAAAGGTATCAATCAGCTGCAACAACCTTGGAGACGCAGAGACACATCCATGCTACGCAGGAATGCTGTGCAATTTCGAACTCACGGCAAACTTAATGTCTCCCGTCTCGGTGATCTCTTCAGCGTCGAACCCCAGTTCGTTCAGTGCGAGTACGAACTTGTTGTTGTACTCGGTGCGCAGCCCTTCGAGCTGGCGACGCAAGACCGATACCTCATCTTGCAATTTGCGGATCCGGCGATCTTTATCGGCAACAGAGCCATTGATGTGGTTGACACGCGGCTACAATGCAAGGCGAAGAAGATAAAACGATCCGAGTGAGGTGAGAAGAAAGGCTTAGAGTCGTCTCGTGGATAAACTCACTTGGTTTTGAACCGAACGGCATCGATTCGCGAATTGCAACGTGCCGAGACACTCTTCGTAGTGCTCTTTCATGGGGTGGATCGTCGCGAGCAAGATCGTAAAGCAATTGCCGCCTGCATTGCACACATGGAAGTGAGGCGACTGACTAAGAAAGTGGAAGCAAACGAAGACAAGTACCCCTCACCTATGCTGTTCTGCAGTAATCGCGTCAATTTCGAGTCGCGGTACGGGATGTAGTTGTACCCACTCTCCGGATCGAGCGACATGACCACTTTCCCCACGGCCGAGAGACTCGAGTTGATGTGCAGCGCTTCTTTGAGTCGCTGGCCGTCAGATTCGCTCTTCTTGAGCCGCTCCGAGCCTGCAAGGTCCACCATGTTGAGCATCCCGTAGATCACTTCGCCAGTTTCCTGGACTACGAGCAGCGCATTACGCATAGAGTGATGCATTTGAATTAGCGACCGATTCGTCAATGATGAAATGAGAAGAACGGGAGTCGTGAGTCTACCTACTCTGCTGGAAGATGTGGATCGTGAACACAGTGTGGGAGCGGGACGACACCGCGTTCATCTTTGTCTCGTGGGTCGCGCGCAGCTTGAGTCCTGATTGCACAAGCGCGTCAACTTCTTCTCGCGACGAGACCGTGACCATCGCGAGATCCTTCACAAACACGTTTCCCTGCGCATCCTCGTGGATCTCAAAGTTCGCTTTCTCGTAATCATACTCTTCGTCCACGCGCGGCGGATTCGAACCAAAGCTGCGTGCTCATATAGCGACGCGTTAGTTCTTGCGTCGATACCACGAGCGGTGCGTTATGATAATGCAACGTTTGCGTCTGTACCTCGATGTGCTCTCCGTGCGCTGCATTTGTTGCTGCGTTCGCCAAACAACAAAGGTGAACTGTCAGGTCAAATTCAAGGCCAAGCCCAGTTCAGGTAAGACTTGTGCTGATACAGACCTGGCGAAGAAACCACTCGGTGCTACTCGATGCCTGGTAAGAGATCGGACGCCCCGTTTTCTTCAGATAGCTGTCGCCAAGGCAAACACAAAAGAAAGTCAGCACATGTTCATCACAGCCCCGCAACATCGTATAGCAATAGTAAGAGGAAAAGATTCATTACTCTCGAGACAGATCGCGGACTCGGTCACAGTAAATCTCGAGAAAGCTCACGACAAGTGTGAATTCCTAAGTTCCAAAAAAGCTCATGTTTAATTCTCAGGTTGACGCGAACACGGCCAAGACAAAAGAATGGACCAAAGACGTGCTTTGGATTTGTTGTCGTTGCGGTCGACAAACTCGAAAAGCGACTCGATGGAGCGCGACAGCAGACCAGCTTTCTCGCCAAACTCACCAAAAATGCTGCGCACAGAGTTTCGCACAACGCACAAGATACACAAAGCTGCAGACTCAGAAAAAAACAAGTTTCTCACAATGACGGAACGTATCCGCACCTGAACGTTTTGCCAGACCCAGTTTGACCATAAGCAAAGCAGCAGCTATTGATTCCCTTGAGCGCATAATCCACGAGCGGCTTGCTTGTCTACCCACGCACACATACCAACCCCGAGAAGTAAGCCAGCAATTTATATCGTTCACATGGTCCACATTACTCCTTACCGTCTCAAATAACGTGGCTTGCGACGTGTCTGTCCAATAGATCTACGCAAAATGCACAAGAGCCAACCCAGAATCAACAGCACGAGAGCCACCAAACGCGCGATTTAGTTCTCCCTCCGAGACTTAAGCATCCCAATTTCGAGATTTGTAAGCGCGTACATGATCAAAGCTGAACGCGTGGTTGCCATATTGCATGCTCTCCGTGTTCTAAGCACGCACGCACGCACACAAAGTACATATTCATCCCATTTATAGCTGCTGTGGTCGCAATAGCGAGGGTGAAAGGCCGCATGGGAAAAACGCACTTTGATGACGATGTTCTTTTGCGTGTCGCGGTTGCGCTCAAACATGTCCTCGGGCGGCTTTTGGCCATCGGCACACGGCCGCGCACGCACATACACCTGGGTTATCACGCAAAAGCCCAACGGCATTCCTTCATGTTCAGTGCGGTGCTCAGCACAGAAAGCAAGATCAGCACAAACAGTGTACCTTGACGTTAGCATTCGCGAGCAACCGCGTGTAATCCGTCGTGACCTTGTGGTCCATGGCGAGGACGAGGACTCGGCGCACTACAAAGCCGCAATTATGCGCGAAGGCACGTCACACACACAACGCAGGCAACGCGGAGGACTCCAGAGAGCACGGTCGTCAGCATGAACAGCGTCAACAGCGTTAAGCGCAGTCGTTACGGTTCGCCACGAGAGCCGAAACGACTCAGCGTGCCTTTCTCGTTCGTGCCTCTTCACAGTCAGTCAACTGGGTACTTGGATACCATTTCATGATCCCCTGCATACTCATTTGGGAGATATTGCCTCGACACGAGCATGACAGCGAGTGGGAGCAGGAGCGCTACACCTGCAGCACACCCGGAATCGCTCCGCGATGTGCTGACGCGCATCCAGGAGCTCAACGCGCGCGGAGAGAGCAAACACCAGCAGATCCGCGTCACTCACTGGGTGCGCAAGCTCCAGACGCAGCCGACGTCGAACCCGACGTGGAGGAAAAACGTGCTAGAGTACGCGACGACGTTGCTGCAGATGCTCATGCATGGGGTATGCACATGTGATATCTTCATCAAGTTTTTTTGTTTTCCCTCAGATCGGAATCGCTAATCATTTTCTGCCATAGGCTCTCGATGAGCCGTTTGTCAAGATGCCGCCGCAGGGGCCGTTGCCAACGCTCCTTCGTCACCATGTTCGCCATGCGTTTGTGTTGTTGCAGTGATGCATGTGGTCCATGGATGTACTGCATTTGATCAATTGGCGATCACTTTTGTCACGTAGGTCCTTCGCACACTTCCAAAGAGTCCACTAGCTCGCCAGAGACGACTACCGCTTGTGCACCATCACGACACCCACACTCGACGAGATGTGGACAACAGCACGCCGCCACCCGTAAGCAATCAATCTTGGTTCTTTCTACCGATTGTGCGTTGATTGTGCCTGCTGCTCTTTTTCTTGTTCCTTTGATCAAGCAGATGCAGAATCAGCAGATCCAGACGAGCGAGAGCGAGGACCAGTGGGAGTGGCAGCGCGTGTGGAAAGGAGCGTTTGAGAAGATGCGACTTGAGCTGCACGAGCACAAGCACGAGAACCACACGCTCCGAGTGCAACTCAAGGTACACCCAGCGCCACGACGAGCGTGCTCCAGGCACCAAATCCCATTGATCTCGTATATGTTATGGATGCGCACGACGTTGTAGGAACTGCAAACAGTGGTCAAAGGCTACGAGAAGACGCTCGAAAAGGAAGCGGAGACCCGAGACGAGCTGCAGAATAAGCACGCGACTGAACTCGCCGCCATGCGCGCGCGTCACGAGCTCGAGCTCCAGGAGCTCAAGGTCAAGCATCGTCAGAAGGTACATGCACCCATCAACTTACACAAGCAGTGCAGCGCTCAGTATGGACACTGGGAGCCTTGAATCGCCATCTCAATGCATTGAACTGGGAACAGATCAACGAGGTGCTGCTACAGAACGACCGCAAGCTGGAGCGCCGGAAGCGCGTCAACCAGGTGCGAACGACAGCGCTGCTGACAGCCAGGCAGAATCTACATGCAGATGTTCTTCTCACGTGTATTATCCTGCTGCTCTCTACGCTCTGCTCTGGCAGGGCGACAGCGCGTTCAACGTGCATTCCGAGAGCTACGGCGAGTTCCTAGACTACATTGACGCGTTTCACATGGAGACGCTCGCACTCACAAAGCAGTTACGACCGTAACCATGCTTTTTATAGTAGTCCCCTTTGCAAAAAGCAGTACGCTCACTCTGTCTTCACACAACTTTATAGTAGCCCGTACCGCCAATGTGAAAACACGTGCCGCTTAATTCGCATATTCCCCCCCTCCCGTGCAAGAAGAAGCGCATTGATCCGAGATGGCAAGCGTGAGTGGAGACCCGCGCCGCCCCGCCGAGGTGCACTCGTTCATCCGCGAGCCCGTGGACATCAGCCACGACCCTCCAGACTACTACTCGGGCCTCTCCATGCTCCTCGGCTTCCTCAGCTTCACCCTCAAGGTGCGCATGCCTTGGTTGTGTGGCGGATAATGGGACTGCTGCGGGCTTATGCTGACTACGGCAATGCGCTTTGTGCTATAAATGATGGTGTGTATGTGTTGATATATAGTGGAAGGCGCTGGCGTGGGCGTGCTTCATCTGCTGCGGCGCGTCGTTCGGCAACATGCGCAACCTGGACTCGGATGTCAAGCAGCTTTCCATGTCCATCATGTTCGCGACCATGTCGCTCGTGTCGGCGTACACGGGCGACGAGAGCACGACGGTCACGGTGCCGCTCTCTTCGGGCACGGCCTCGCTCGACGCCGGTAACTAACGCATTGTACCCAATACACACACACACACACACACCAAGCGCATGCGCTCGTACAACGCACACGGCACGCGCAATGGGTGTACGTGCGCGCAGCTATAACAGAAAGAGCGTATTCTTGACAACAGTCACCGTTCTCATGCAGTGTGCGTCCACTGGAAAAAGTAACCTGAGAGTAATAATAGCCATCGCGCCACCACTCCCACGTCCGAAATTGCGCTTGTCGAATGGATTTATGTGTGCGTCTGTGTAGGTGATTCCCAGTATGAAAGAACGCGTGCTGGTGGTGGCACGCAGTCCGCGCGAAGGCGCATCCCGGTGTCTCCAAGAGGATCATGACGATGAGGATGATACACTGCCAGAGCTACGCAAGCACGTCAGTAGCCCAGCAGCGACCTCAGCACCAAGAACGAAGCTCGTCAAGCCACTCCGATCACCAGCAGCTACTCACCAGCACACGCGGCATGAAGATGACGATGCGCCGCGCTTGCCCTCGCTCCAGTACGACGCGCAGCACTCGCGACCGCCAGGCGACGAGCGGCAGCAGCGGCAGATGCGCTCGTTCCTGCATAATTTCCTCGCCGACGACCGCGGCGCCTTCCAGCGCGTGCTCGATCTCGCGCAGCACGCGCGCGACACGGGTCTCGCGATCACGGATGCAACGCTCCACGAGGTTGTCGCGGTGATCCCGCAGCTTCGCGGCTTGCAGCTCAACGGGTGCACGCACATCACGGACGCCGGGCTCTGGGCAATCGCGCGCCAATGCCCGCAACTAGACACGATCCACTTGGCGCAATGCGCGCGCGTGACCGAGCTCGGGCTGCGGCTGCTCGCGCACAACTGTCCACTTGGACTCGTGGAGCTCAGCGAGTGTCCTCAGATCACGGACACTGTGCTGCAGACGCTCGCAGCGGGCTGCTGGACGCTGCATACGTTGGTCCTGCGGCGCTGTGCGCGCATCTCGGACGCTGGGATCGTCAAGATCGCTCAGTGCTGCAAGCAGAACCTGCGCCACGTCGACGTCTCCGAGTGCGAACACGTGGGCGAGTACGGCGACAAGGCGCTGGTCGAGATCGGCAAGTGGTGCCCGCAGCTGACTCACTTGGACCTCTTTGGTTGCCGACACGTCCACGACGCAGGTGTACGCGCCATTGCGCGAGGATGTCCATTGGTCACGACGCTGAAGCTCACGGGGTGCCGCGACGTGAGCAGCATCGCGATCCAGGCGCTGGCGAGCCAATGCCTCGCGCTGCACACGCTCTCGCTCGCAGGGTGCATCCAGACGACGAACGCCGACGCCGTCGCGCTCGCAATCAAGTGCAAAGCGCTCACGTGGCTCGATATCAGCGGATCGCCCAACATTGACGCGGTCGGAGTTCACGCTCTGGCACAGTACTGCAAGCAACTCACGTACCTGAACCTCTCGGATTGCCAGCGGATCAACGATGCAGCGCTCGAGGCGCTTTCCACCAGCAGCGCGACCGCAAAGAGCGTGTTTTCGTCGTCGCTGTCGTCGCCATTGGCGACGCTCGCGCTCGCAAATTGTCCGCGGATCACCGAAACTGGAGTCGCTAGGCTCACGAAGGCGTGCACGAATCTCACGACGCTCGATCTCACCGACTGCGCACAGATCGGACGCCGGTTCCTGCAAAAGCTGATCCACGAGCTCACGTTTGTCGAGTGGGCCGCGACGTTTTTTGGCTTCCAGCCGCTTCCAAACGCCGCAGAACTGTGCAAGCAGCGCGATCGACGCATTCTCGAGTGGAAAAGCGCCGTCAAGATCCAGGCGGTGATGCGCGGCTGCCTCGCGCGCGGCGGACTCTGGGAAGCCAAGCTCAAGTACGTCCAAAGGCACGTCTTGCCCAAGATCCAGGCGCGAGTTCGGGGCTTCTTGATGCGGAAGCGCATTGCCGCAGACAAACAGCACAAACGTGAACATGCCGCAGCGTCCCGGATCGGAAGAGAGTACCGCAACCTACGACTGCGACGCAAGCTCGCGCGCGCCAAGCGGCTGCGTCGCATCCAGGCAAGCGAGAACGAGGCAGCGCTGGTCTTCCAGAGGCTCTTTCGCGGGTACCAGAGCCGCACTCGCGTGCGCAACATGAAAGCCGCGATTCAACAGGAGCTGCAAGCCGAGGCGCGCATTCAGGTCATGCTCGAGCTCGCGACGATCAAGGTGCAGCGCGCGTACCGAGGGCATCGTGGACGATGTGACGCCACGATGTTGCATGCTGCACGAGAGGCGAGCCAACGCCAAGCGCAGCGCGAACTCGAGGCTGTGCTGTTCGTGCAACGCGTGTACCGAGGCCACCAGGGTCGGCAGCAACGCGCTCATAGACTTGCGGAGTTGCTGCACCGCAAGAAACAGCACGACGGCGCCGTGAAGATGCAGAAAGTGGTGCGAGGCCACAGAGGACGACGCAACGCATTGATCCTGCGGCAGGAAGCCAAGGTACTAGCCCGCATCAATGCGGCCATGACAATCCAACGGTACTGGCGCGGACTGCGCCAAAAGCACTTGTCCGCCGTGCTGCTGGGTCTGATCAAGTTACGCGCGCGTGAGCATGAGGCCGCAAGCGCGATACAACGTGCTTACAGGGTGCACATGTCACGAGGCTTTGTCCGCACGATGCGGTTGACTTTGATTGCGCAGAGGAAGCGCGTGGCTGCGGCGATCACGATCCAGCGTGTGCTTCGGGGCCATCGCGGTCGCGCCGAGGCCGAAGTGCAGCGCGAGCTGCGCAAACTCGAAGCCCAGGCCAAGCCCTTGTTCGCAAAGCAAGCGAGACTGCACGCGCTCATCGAGGACCAACGCGAGCGTATGGCAGTGGCCACGAGCAAGCTTCGTGACGACGAGCAAAACGAGCGCGCGCTGACGCTTGAGCTCGAGAAGACGATGCAGATCAAGACCAAGTACCACGACTCTAGCCGTATCACAGGCACGCCGCAGCGGTTCCTCACGCAGTATCTGCAGGTGCAGCTCGCGGAGCAGCTCCGTGCGCTGCGCATTGCGATCGCGCTCGATACCCAGAGCCTTGAGCAGATGACGACGCAATTGCAGGACGCGGAGAAGCAGCATCGCCTCGTGCTGCGGCAGCTAGAGCCGCTCACGCACGGCGTGATCGCGAACACGAAGGCGAACCGCACGGCTCGGTTGCAGCAGCGCGTGCGACGCGAGCGCCACGCCGCGACGCAGATCCAGCGCGTGCTTCGCGGTTTCCGCGTTCGCTGTGCGGTCCGCGAAGGCGGCAATTGCTGGATCGAGCTCTGGACTTCGGGTGATGGCACCAATGGCAGTGGTGGTAGTGGTGCACAACCTGCAAAGTACTATTACAATACGCTGACAAGCGAGACGCGGTGGCAGCGTCCACTGGCGATGGACATTTTTCACGACACCTTTGCGGAGCCTATGCTACCTACAAGTACAGAAGAAGCAGTAACTTCAACAGCAGGTGGACAAGTGTCCACCAGTAGACCATTGCCGTCAACATCAACAACAACAACAGCAACAATCCGTGGACGAGGCGCGTGGCACGAAGCGTTTGATGACAGACTTCAGGCCACGTACTACTTCCACAGCGGCACCAAGGAGTATCAGTGGGAGCATCCTCCTGAGGACGACACTCTCGCCAATGCGTTTCAGAATCAGTCCACGAGACGACGACGGCAAGAGTGGATTGACGAGTACTGGGATAACCTCGAGGAGCTGCTCGCAATGACGATCGTGCGGCCTAGCGCGGCAATCGGTCCTTGGCAAGTGCGCGTCGACCCGATCAGCGAGCATTTCGTGTACTTCCACCCAGAGATGCAGCAAGTCAAGGCATCGCTCTCGCCACGAAGTGTCCACATGTCCATCAGTAATATCCGCAGTAGTAGGACGTCGAGACGTTCGCCTGAGAGTATCCGTACTGGCGAGCATGGTAGCAATGACAGTGGACGCAATGCATCGTCGGCGCGGTCAGTGCAGTGGCAGTATCGCTACGGCTACGAATACGATGTGGCCTCGGGCCATCTCGTCGCGAGCAGCCGACCACGGCCAGTGTGGAGCGAGCACTTGGACCCAGCGAGCGGCCTCACGTACTACTTCAATGCGCTCACGAACGAGTACCGCTGGGAACGGCCCCAAGACGTCGACGCGACCTTCGACGAGTATCTGAAGCATCCGAACGCCTCACGCGCATGGTTTGAGGCCACGCAGCAGCAGCAACAGGGTGACGCCAACAACAACCGAGAGCCCACATCGCGGTGGCAGTCATCGCAGCGAACGACTCGCGCGCTCGGCAAGAAGTGGGTCGAGCTCATGAACCCCGAGACGCAGCACACGTACTACTACAACGAGATCACGGGCGAGACGCGTTGGTCGCTCTCGCCGCGGAGCGCGCGGTCAGAGGCCGACGACGAGCAGCACATGTCGTTGGCGCTGCACGCGCAGGTCAAGAGGCTGCGGGAGGCGCCTGTGGCGTACGAGTCTCGAGACAAGCACATGGAATGGTTGGAGAGCGCGATCACCGAGAAGAACTGGAAGCAGACGGATGCATTCGTGCAGCAGATTCTCATCCGCGAGCAGAGCCGGTCGGTGAGTGCGCGGAAAGCGAACGGTGAACGGACGAACGAGGCGCTTCTGGTTGACGCCTTCGGCTCTGCGAGTACGTCGTTGGAAGAAGGGGGGCGCATTGCGGAAGCTGACGTGGTGATGAAGACACCACTAGCGAGTGACTGGGTCTCGTATGCGGATGGGAATGGCGCTGCGTACTTTTACAATCAGCGCACGGGCGAGACAAGCTGGACAGCGCCAGTGGATGCGCCTGCTGCTTCAGTTGGAGAAGAAGCATCTTCTTCTTCTGAGTGGCAGCGTGCATTTGACGCGGACGGCAACGCGTACTACTACAATGCCGTGACAGAAGAGACCTCCTGGACAGATCCGACAACGCTCTTCAACGTGTATTGATGATGATTCTGCATACATCACCCAAAGCTAACTAGTATTTCTAAAACGACACTTTCAACATTACTTACGCTAGGCCGGCGGTGACCACGAGCTTCGTCTCCGTGTACTCGTCGAGGCCAAGTGGTGAACCTTCGCGGCCGAGTCCCGACTGCTTGACGCCGCCAAACGGCGCTTGCACGTTTGAGATGAGACCCGTGTTGACGCCGATCATGCCGCACTCGAGCTCTTTAGCGACGCGCCACGCACGCGACATATCGCGCGTGTAGAAGTAACCCGCGAGACCCGCTTCCGTGCTGTTCGCCTTCGCGACCACTTCCTCTTCGCTAGAGAACGAGAAAAGCGGCGCGATTGGACCGAAGATCTCTTCCTGCGAAACGCGCATCGTGTGGTCGACGTCGGAGAGCACCGTCGCTTCGTAGAAGTTCGAGCCGAGCTCGCTCTTCTTACCGCCCGTGAGCGCCTTGGCACCCTTCGACACCGCATCGTCCACCAGATCGGACGTTTTTTGGAACGCGGCTTGGCTGATCAATGGACCCAATTGGATGCCAGGCGAACGTGGTCGTCCCATCTTTAGATTCTTCACCTTGGCGGTCAGTTTGTCCGAGAACTCCTGGTAGATCGACGAATGTACGAAAACGCGGTTCGTGCACACGCACGTTTGGCCCGTGTTGCGGAACTTGGACGCCACGAGTCCATCGACAGCAGCATCAACGTCGGCATCTTCAAACACGATGAACGGCGCGTTGCCGCCCAATTCGAGAGACAAGCGCTTGACGTTTTCGGCCGACTGCTGCATCAAAATCTTGCCCACGCGCGTCGATCCCGTGAACGAAAGCTTGCGCACATCTTTACTCGTCGATAGCGTCTCACCGATCTCAGCGGCACGAGCGTGTGGCGACGTCACAACATTGATCACACCCGAAGGGATGCCGACGTCTTGCGCCAGCTTCGCGATCGCCAACGCCGACAATGGGGTCTCGGCAGCAGGCTTCACAACGGCTGTGCAACCAGCAGCAAGGCATGGACCGAGCTTGCGCGTGATCATCGCCAGCGGAAAATTCCATGGCGTGATGATGCCGCACACACCGACAGGTTCCTTGACTGCGATCAGCTGCTGACCTGGTGCGCCTGGCGGCACGACAAAGCCCGCCGAGTGCATGATCTCGTGTGCGTAGTAGTCAATGAAGCCCGCGGCATACGCGACTTCGCCCTTGGCTTCGGGCAGCGGCTTGCCGCTCTCCGCCGACGCGATCACAGCCAAGTCATCGGCATTATCACAAATCGCAGCGTACCATTTCTTCAGCAAGTTCGAGCGCACCAGTGGCGTCGTCTTCCTCCACGAGCGTTGCGCTTCCAACGCAGCGTGGATCGCATCTTGCGTCTCCTCCTTGCCCATATCTGCCACACGCGCAATCTCCT
This sequence comes from Globisporangium ultimum DAOM BR144, assembly GCA_000143045.1. Classification (NCBI taxonomy): domain Eukaryota; phylum Oomycota; class Peronosporomycetes; order Pythiales; family Pythiaceae; genus Globisporangium; species Globisporangium ultimum. The sequence goes on along the minus strand of GL376621.1, from coordinate 82,408 downwards.
CATCCGTCGCAGGATCTAACACCCATGCAGCGATAAACCATCCAAATGAGCCTCACGATAAACCACATGACTAGCATCAAATATTCTATCTCCCATGTACATACCGGTGACGGAGAAGTGCGCCTTGGAGTGCGCGTCGATCCATTTGCCGTTGATGAAGCCCTGCGTGCAGATCAGATCGCGGTTCTGCACCTCCGAGTGGAAGCCCGCGGCGATGCCCGTCGATGTCTTGGTGGAGGTGGATGCCATGGTGCGCAACAGCAAGTGGCGGCGGGAGAGCGTCGAGGCGGCAAGCATCAGATAGCGGCTTCGGAAGGTTTCGTGTGGCGGTTGGCGCGCAAATTGCGGAATGACAGTTGGCGTGCGGAATGCGGAATGGCGGGTTTGTGCAATGATATGGGAGCGTACGGCGGCGTCTGGGAGCGTACGCGCGGGAACTGGTTGAAGCGCCGTGCTCTGGTACCAAGAGCGAGCGTACGCACGGTTCGCGCTTAAGTACGCACCCACTGGCAAACGGGGCAAGCTACGTAGTGTGTGATGAATTACTTTTGTTGAGATTGTATGTTTGAGAGAATTGGATGAAAGCAAAAGCATACAGATCTTTGAAAAATAGAATGAATTTTAGAAAGGGAGATATTAGTTATGAAAGGAATATATTGCAGTGCTTGGGAGGATTTGCCAAAGCGGACTGTAAGATTGTATAGACAGCTGGGATATTGGGTAATACAGGGAGCGCGTCACGTCCACTGCGTCATCGTAAGTGGATACACTCCGAGTAAGAGCTACGTTGACAAGCATTGACACTATTCACTTGTTTTCTTTATTACGACGCACTTCATGATACAAACAAGAGCCTCGATCTTCATACACACACACACACACACACACACACACTGTGCACCAATTCGATCCTCAAGCCCTGCAGCAACAGTGGCGGTGGTGCAATTTACGCCCAGATGGACAAGACCCCCATGGAGCAGTACCCAGCCACCAATGCCGCGCATTTCTGACTCAGGTGCTTGTTGTTCTGAAATTCCTGCGGGATGACCTCCATGACGGCGACAAACAGGAACGTACCGCCTGCGAGCGCCGAACAGATCCCGCTGCCGATACTCTCCTCAGTCGAGTCCACGAGCAACGAGCCCAGGAAGATGCCCAGTGGCGACATGACGGAGAAGATGCCGATGGATGTGGCCACGCGGTGAAACGGAACCTGGTGGTGCTGCAATTCCAACGTGAGCGCAAACGCAGCAAGCGACTTGTGCGCGAGCACTGCAATCAGGATGTCCCATGCAGCATGGTTCGATGCGCCGATGCCCATCCCTTCCATGAGCGAATGGAAAGACAACGCGACAAACACGACGAACGCCAGCACGGGCTTCGCGTCCATGATCCCGTGGATGTGCGCATGCGTGACTTCCATGTCGGCGCAGAGAGCATCGTCGTCGGTGTCCATCGCCTTGCTGCCATGATGATGCTGCTGCTGATGTAGTGCGTGCTTCGTCGTAGAATCTTTCAGTGTGCTGCCGTAGGAAGGCGCAACGTACGATAGACTGTGACTGTGGCCACCGCTTTCAAGATCGTGGTTGTAGTGTTCATGGCCAACAACAAGATCTGTCTCGTCTGGGTGGATTCTTGCAGAGGGCGACGCGATCTCCGTCTCATCCGACGATGACGAAGCGTGGTGGTGGTGATGGTGCGTAGGCAGCACGTCTGGCTGATGGTGGTGGCTGTGGTCGATCGTAGAGTTCACGACCAGCGACGTGAGCTCATGATCGTGTTTCTGCTGGAGCCCCACTTTGCTGTTCTCGTCGCCGAACGTGCGCTGCAGCGAGTGCGCAAACAGTTCGAGAATCAGCACAAACAGAAAGCCCGTGCCAAAGAAGAAGTTCGCCCACTTGAAGCATTCGTCTTCCGATTCACAGAGCCACGTCGAGAGCGCTTCGTTCTCCTGGGCATCAGGCAGCAGATGCAATACGGCGCCTGAGAGGAAGATGCCACCGGCAAACATGTTGAGCACGCTCGTGAGCGAGCCTTTACCGTGGTGCTGACCACGGAGCATGAGCGGCACGATGCCGCCGGCAATCGCGAGGATCCAGATCAGTGCCGCCGAGAAAAGCTTGAAACCCGCCACAGATTCGAGCATAGTTCTTGCTTGGACAAGTCTTCAGTGCCTTGGTGAAATATATAATGCCAGAAAGCGCAAATTGCAAAGTGAACGCGAACCATGAAAACCAACAAGATACACTTTTCTATTTTGGAGGCGGCGGGCTTTCTCGTATTTTTGTCCGACGGCGGATAGTGACACACACACACGTACCCAACGGTTTTAATTGGGTTTGATAGCGAGCGCCGGTGATTCGCTGCTGGGCACGCGTTGATCTCGATGGGAGGCACAGGTGCGACAGACTCGACTTGAGCTCATAGGCTGCCGGTGCCTGGCAATGGATTGCGTGTATCCCTTTTAATCGAGTTCGCTCGGCGACTCCCAACTTTGTGATGACGATACAACTTTGCACAGTAAGCCGCCGTCGGAGCAGCAGCTCCTCTGATCCGACGACGACGACCGACAGAATGGAGAAGCTCAAGATCGTGATGCTTGGAGCCAGCGGCGTCGGAAAGACCACGCTGTTCCAGCGGCTCATGGGTAGTGTGATGGCGGCCAAGGGCAACAAAGAGGAAGGAGAGGATGCGACGATAACCTCAACTTATGCGCCTTCGACGACAGGTACACCGTCGGTGATATCTCATTGTAGCTCAGAGGCTGGACATGATTCGTCGTCGGAGTGGTATACTGACAATGGATTAATTTGGTTTGTACTGATGCGGTATTATGACGTGGTTTTGCATAGCGAACATCGGTGCAAAGATGGTACATCTGGAGCGCTTTCCGCGAGTCGTCATTGAAGTACGTCGTCATTTGCTTTTGCTTATCCTGCTGACACCATGAGCGCACCACTCTCAGACGCATGAATCAATTTGCCACTATCTTTTGCGGCCCAGGTGTGGGACGTCCCGTACCAAATCTTTGCGGGCTCAGCCATGTACGAGCGATACATTCGCGGTGCGAAAGCGTTTGTGCTCATGTTTGCGATGGATCCGGACGCGATGGCGATGCGTCGATCATGGCAAGTCGTGCTGGAGCTCCTGCGGTCGGCACGAGACGCACTGGTAGAAAGCAGCAGTTTGACAAATGACAATAGACAGACGCAGAAGTTGCCCGTCGTGATTGTCGGCAACAAACGCGATGTCGTCGTGACCGCAGAGGCTGAGGCAGTGCTTTTGGACATTCGCGCCTACTGCCAGCAGCACGATCTCTCGATCATGGAGCTCTCTGCTCGGGAGAATCCGACGGAACCTCTTCAAGTAGTCAAGATTCTCATGAGCCGCATACTGACACCGAGTGGATCAACGTGATCGTATGGCAATATCGGAGAACAATGATTGTTGCGTTCTGGATATCGTGGAGATGAAAGACTAGTGAGCGTTTCAAGCAAGCGATACAAAGAATAGTGATGTGGACTCCGTTTTGACCTGATGCGCACTTATTACGAGCTGCTGTTTGGGTAGTTTTGAAGTTCAAAGTGTCGTAGATTCTCGTTTTGACTGGCACTAACATGGAATGAAGCTGGGGTGATATGGAGGTTCCACTTCCATCCTCTGAAGAAGCCTGCCACAAGCACTATTGCTGTTATTTGGATCGATGCTTATCGACAGTATTATGCTCCCAGTGCTGCCGTCGGAGCTCTTGCTTTTCTTTTCTTTCATGACACCACCAGCTATTGCAGATGGTATTCCAGCTCTTCCCGGACCTGTGGCAGTGCCGATCACGTCGATAAACGTCCGTGATGCGGTCACTTCGCTGGTTCAAGCACTCGCGAATCCAGCGACAAACTTCCCCACCCTCAGCGCCTTGGTTGTGGGGTAGTACATCAGCCACTTCAAGTACACCTGAGAGGCGCGATGATCATAGTGCCGATCGCCCGAGTGATATGGCCACTGTTGAGAAGCTGAACATTGAGCTCGTTCATCTAGAGAGTTTTAAGATTGTAATCGTCACGTTTGCTGCCAAAATGCTTACCTTGCTTCGGACTATTCCCTTCTGATCACTACATGCCAACGACTGTCTTCGCTACTGTTTCTTCGGCATGTACACGCCTCCAGCTCTGGACACCCACGCTTCGGGCTCCGGACGGTAAAATGGATCCGCCTCGCGCACGGGACTTGGACTCCGGTCTTCGAACGCATCATGTGTCCACTGGCTTTTGGATGGTGAGAGGCGGTGACGGCGATGGTATGTCGACGATGTTCGTGAGCGGCTCCGACTTCGGCTTCGTCTCGTGTCGCTCCTCGATCGACTTCTTCGTCGTCGTTTCCGGTTGTCTCGGCTTCGCTCTCGACTCCTGCTTCGGCTATAGCTACTTTGGCTCCTGCTGCCATCGTCGTACCTACTGCGTGAGCGTCGACGGCCTCGGTCTTCGCGTCCTCTTGATCGACGCGCGCTTCTGCTTCGACTGCGGCGTCGCCGCGTGCTGTCCCGGCCGCGTTGATGGCGCGTTTCATCCAGCTAAAAGGCATATGCATCACAGGAACGAGACGTACTGTTACTAGATGTACTGAAACTCCTGCGAAACCCCAATGCATTAGCAAAGTCACGAACCTGGGGACGATATGGATCAGGAGGTGGCGGCGTGCCTACCAACATGCCTCGCGGGGTACTGAGCGATCGCGATCGCGAGCGGCTGCTCCGCTTGTGCTTGTGTTTCTTCTTACTCTTCTTATCGCTCGACTTCTTTTTGCTTGATTTCTTGCGTGACTTGTCCTTGTCAGAGGCTGAGACCTCCACGGGAATGTCTCGTCCAAACTCGTCCTTGCGGAACACCACGGCGCGCTCCTTGCTCTCCGTAGATGCAGTTCTTCGTGTCGACGTACTCGCGCCGTCCTGACGTCGTTCCTCATTAATATCGCTCACTGCATCTCTCGAGGTCTCGCCGCCCTCTGCAGCTCGGGGAAGCGGAATCGCTGGCGACGGTGAGGACGTTGCTATCGTCGTCGTTGCGGCATCTTCGTTTGTATCGTTTGCGCCGATCACTTCGCCTCTGTGTGACACATGAAAAGAGCAACCGGATGATATTGGTGGCGTTAGAGACAACAGCGCACGCACGCATACACGCATGCATACATGGAACCAATGCACATGTACACACAGAGACGCCAACGCACCGCCAGTTGCGCAGCCCCGCCGCCATTTTTTCCCTTCACTCGCGCCAATTACGCACTTGCATTTGTGCAAATCGGTAGCAGCTATCAAGCACCCAAACGCCCATTTGACCTGGGTTCATGGGTGGATGGATAATCACAAAAGATATCGCATCTCACAAAAGTCTCTACCATCCTCAAAATCTTCAAGGTCAAAAAGATCCTCAATACCAAAACAAGGTAAACAAACCTTACATCCCACCGTATTTTGGACAGAAGTAACAGAGCCCGGTCCCGCGTGAACCGCGCATCCTCCGGTTCACTTGAGGTGCAAGAGAGAGTGTGTGTGTGTGTGTGTGTGTGTGCTGTTGTTTTATTATTATGTCGCGGGAGGGGGGCGAGGGGCGAGGCGGGGGGGCAATTCACCACGAGAATTGAGCCAAACGCCAAAGACAAGAAGCGCCCGCCCGATTGAGTCCATTCGCTCGATCCGCAGTCCCCCCTTGACAACCACCACCAGCACCAGCAACGATTGCCACGATGATGAAGCGCGACGACGGCGACGACGACTTCGTCACCAAGACCGCAAAGCACCGCAAGAAGCACACGACCAATGGCAGCAGCGGCGCGACGCCCGAAGATCCCGGCAGCAGCAGCAAGGCCGAAAAGCACACGACGGCCACGGAGGGAAAGCCTCCTGCAGGACCTGGAGCCGCGAACGCATCCACGAGTGCATCGGGCGAAGGCATCTCCCTGCGTCCGCGCACGATGTTTGCGATGAAAGGACGCGGGCGAACAGAGTCGGAAGGATCCGCGTATCGCCCGCAATGGTCGAAGGACGGCGAGGGCTTTGTGACAGCAGCCACGAGCAATGCGAGTGCGGGGCAGGGCAAAGATGCCAATGCCGCGCAAGATCCACAAGGTGCCGCCGATGCATCTCGTCGTAAAAGCAAAGGTGAGGATGGCAACTGTGTAAATGGATACTTTTTTTTTAAAAAATGGGCGTATGTGACATCTAGGCGTCTAATGTATATTTGTATTGTGGTGGCTTTGCATGCAATCGTGGGTGCAGTGCTGCGCTATACGAAGGAAGAACTGCTGGCATTGCATTTCACGACGACGTCGCCGCCCGAGTTTCCGCCCGAGACATTGGTTGCATGCGATCTTGCGTTGCCCCCAGTCTCGACTCTTCCATTCGACTATGAGGAAATATACAAGCAGTGGGCGTTGAACCGCAATCGTGGCCGCGGTCGCGGACGAGGTACGGGAACAGGAAATTCGGCAGACGGGCAACAACAATCAGACCGCAGTCGTTCAAATGGGAAATGGGAAGAAGGAGGCAACAAGACCACAAAGAATGATAGTGATGAGCAACAGTCGCAAGGCAACGGAGACAGCACGTGGCAACGTGGCTTCAAGGTTACGGAGTCCTCCTCGGGCAGCCGTGATGATGTATGGGACGATGTCGGAGCCCTTGGTGGCAGTGACAGCAATGAAATGGTATGCATTTGTTTACTTGCATAGATCAACTGAGCGAAAGCAAAAGGGAATCATTCTTGCTGACACGTGTTGTCTCCGTGGCTACTGCAGGATTTATCGAGCATGGCGGAAGCAGCAGAGCGATTCCGTCGTGAAATGGATGCGATGCGTGAGGAACTAAATCCTCCTATTCTGGTATGCATACATGTTTTGTCGAGCGTGTGTATTTGCTCATGGCCATGCGATGAAAGGTAAAGCCATCCATTCTAACGCTATCTGCTTCTGCTTTACAGAAAGATAACAATAACGACCTGGACGAGTTTGATAAGAAACTTGAAAGCGCAGCTGCTGCCGGCCAGTTTGAAGACAGTGATGAGGAAGTGCAATGGGATGACCCGACCGATCTTGGCAGTGGTCTTGGCGGTGATCATGGATCTCTGTTTTTCGAGGACGCATCGACGACAAAGAGTCAATTCGGTATCATCGATACCAAGCAGTTTCCGCTTGTCGAAGAGAAAAGCTTCTCCTTACAACAACTTGGTGGCGAGCCGTTATCAAATTTGGAATCGTTGCGCGTAGAAGTACGAGATGAATGGTTTTACTTGGATCCGCAAGGACTCCAGCAAGGTCCGTTCAAGTCGATCGAGATGCGTGAATGGTTTGAAGCTGGATACTTCAAGCCGCACCTTCCGATCCGATTTGGAAGAGAAGGTGCGTTTACGCCACTCGCAAATCAGTTTTTACACGGGCAAGTACCATTTTCTGGCCCTCCACAGCCGAGTCCGAAGGTAGCAGCCGAGAACGAGCGGCAGCGTCTGTATGCGTTGCAGCAAGAGCAGCAACGCCAAGAACTGCAGCAACAACAGCAAATGCTGCAACTACAGCAACAACAAGAGCACCAGCGCTTGCTGCAGTTGAACCAAGAAGAGAAGATCCGCATGGAAATGCAACGACTGGAGATTGCTCGTCAGCAGCAGAGCCACCTTTACCAGCAACAGCAGCAGCAAATGCAACAGCAGCAAATGCTACAACAGCAGCAACAACAGCAGCAACATCATCAGCAACAACAGCACATGCTGCTACAGCAGCAGAGCTCGTGGCAACGAATGCAGCGAGAAGGTATTATGAGTGCATTGGGAATCTTTGGAGGCGAACAAGACCAGCGAGGCATTCCTGCAAACGAAGGTTTCCATGGGATGCAGACCCAATTCCAGTCCGACTTTCGCACGCAGCATCACCTTGGTACCCACGACCCAGTTCTCCGCGATTCGCTTTTCTTGAACGATAGTGGGGCGAGACAACAGCAGAACGAATTCTGGCAGAGCTCATCGCAGCAACCGGTGTTGGGTGAAAGCTTGTTCCACCAAGGACAGCAGCAGCAACAGCAGCAGCAGCAGCAACAGCAACAGCAGCAGCAGCAGCAGCAGCAGCAGCAACAGCAACAGCAACAGCAACAGCAACAGCAACAACACAATCCACTAGCAAAAATGGCTCAACTGCACACCCAAGAGAAGGCGGAAGTGCCATTGGACGCATGGGGAAAGCCGAAGGCTGAAGTGGACAACTCGTTCTCACTGTACGAAATTCAGAACGAGGAGAAACGTCGCGCAGCCGAAGAAGTGCGCAATGCGCTCAGCAGCCCGGAGAAGCAAGAAGAAAAGCAAGTGGTGTCACCTACTCCTCCTAAGCCTGTTGCACCAAAGCAACCGCAAGCTCCACAGTCACAAGCTCCGCAGCCACCGGCTACGCAAAAGCAGACTGGAACTCCAGCGAAAGAAAACACCAAGAAGGCAAAGAACCAAGCCAAGGCTGCCGAAAATAACGGCAATGGTAAGGGGGCCTGGGTGGACCCAACGGCAGCTCCAGCCAAATCACTTAAGGACATCCAAAAGGAAGAACAGCGCGAGTTGCGCAAGAAGATGGAAGAAACCTCGAACTCGACAAACCTGGAGCAGATGGGTGCGCAGTTGAAGATGATGCTGGGCGTTCAGTCCCTTGCAGCTCCATCTCCACCACAATCTCAGCCTCCTGCAGCTGCCGCACCATCTTCCAGCGGTGGAGGCGCAAGTCCGTGGGGAGTTCCAGCGACTACTGCGCAACCAACAATTGCCTCGAAGCAATCCTTGCGAGACATTCTGGCTGAAGAAGAGCGTTTGGCCCAGGAACGTGCACGCAAGAACGAAGGTAGCACGTCGTCGAGCTCGCACTGGGTGAACGTTGTCGCCGGTACGTCTGCAACCCCCGCGCCAAAGCCAGTGCGGTCATCGTTGGGTCCAGTGCCAGTGTCGGTGCTAAAGAGCCGCCAGCAGATTCGCGCCACCAATGGCGCAGACTCGGCTGCCCCAAAGACGAGCCCAACGCCAACGAAAGTAGAGAGTGATGCATCTTTCTGGAACTTTGGTGCAGCCCAAACCGCCAAGGCAAACTCGAGCGGTTCTGCGGCCACAGGTGAAGTGAAGGTGTCGAACGCATTTGGCAACACTGCCGTATCCTCCGAGTTTATGACGTGGGCGGCGAAGCAGTTCCAGGCGATCAGTGGTCGTGAAGACCTGACACTAATGGAGTACTGCGCGTCGCTTGAAGACCCAGGTGAGATTCGTGAATACCTGGCGGCGTACTTGGGCTCGACGCCTCGCGTGTCGGCCTTTGCGACCGAGTTTATCCAGCGCAAGAAGAAAGGTCCACCCTTCTCGTCCTCGTTGGGTCCTTCCCTGAAGAAATCGCCCAGCAGCGCGAGCGCCAAAAGCCAAGACGACGATGCATCCACCGGCAAGAAAGGCAAGCGTCGAGGCGGCAAGGGACAGAAAATCGACCCGTCGCTTCTGAACTTTGTGTAAAGCATTGCCACCAACCCAGTCGACCCCCCCAATAGCAAAGAACCAGCGTACAACAAGAAGTGAAGTTGACTTTCAACGATCATAAGAAAGAAAAAGAAAAAGAGAAAACGAAAGCAGCATGACCTCATCGTGACCTTTGTTTCGACCAGTAATATGCGCCTAGTATCTCACTCGCTGGGCTCCAATAACCAACCACGGGCGTCAGCAAGTGAAAACGCAGAACTCGATGTATATTAAAGTGAAGATCCGTTCTCCAATTCGGATGATGTGCTCGTATGCTTGCCGAAGAAAAGGAGAAGAGCAGAGGCATCCAGCTAATTGACGAGCGATTCCGCATAGCCCTTGCAGACAATCAACACAGTGCGAACCTCTTTTCTTTCTCTTTGTGCCTAGTCTGTCTCTCTTTCTCTTTGACGTTCTCTCTCTCGCGATCTGTGGATCTATCTGCCGTATTTCTGGAATTCCCACTCGCGGTTGTCTAGCGGACACACTTGACGCGTCTTCAACCATCGCGAAATGCAGTGGAAGTGGAACGCGTGGTCTGTGAGCATATGCACAAGACAGAGACGCATGTTACCATCCATTCGTGACAACCAACGAACGCACAATTACGGCCATGTGGAGCGAAATACATGATAAAAAACAAAAAACTATCGACTTACTGCACACTCCCCACGCCACGGTGCACTCTTCACTCGTCGCCGACGCTTGGTTGGCCTGGCACTCAATGCACAGGTCCATAATATGGTTTCGGCAAATCGCACAGTTATCCACGACGATATCTACAAGCACACCACACAAATACAAACCAACAGCATCGAATCAGTCCCTTTTCTTCATCATCACCTTAGACAACCACAAAAGGCGGTTGAGCTCATGCCACTGCTCGTCCCTCCACTCACCCCAGGACCAGAGCGCGACGGCGTTCCACTTCTTGATCTCAAAGCGCTTCTCGTCGCTGCTTGCGGCGGCCGCAGCAGGAGCCGGTGGTGGCGCCACGGCGGTCGCATCGGGGGCCTTCATTTCCTCATCCATGACTGCTTCCTGCTCTCGTCTCCTTCCTTTACTGAGAGTGAACGGAGAAAGAGGGATCCTGTGGGTCGGTCAACAACTCAACCCAAGTGGCCGGTTAGCAATTCTAGCTTTCCCCCAGCGTTTCTAAAAAGGAAGCATGACAACACCAAAAAACCTTGGAGGGACTCTGCTGGTTTCCCTTCACGAAAATACTGCGCATTGTGTGATGCAACTGAACCTTACAATTTTTAACAAGGTGCTGGTAGTGCGAACTTTGCGTCTGGCGAATGCGGCGCATTGCTGGCACGCGTCTTGATTGCCCCATTGCGCAATTGACACACAAGCGAGTTGAACCAGAGGGTGTCAAGCGCATTTACAACTTCCTTCCGCTGCTTCCATGGACTTTTCCGCAACGAACGGACACAACGTGGCTCCTGCAGAAGCCGCTGCGCCTCCATCGCCCGTCGCGATCCCGCGGCTCCTGGTCCTCTACGGCAGCGAAACCGGCACGGCGCAGGATGTCGCCGAGTACATCCAGCAGATGGCGTTCGCGCGGCGCCTTTCGGACACGCAGGTGATGGCGATGGACGACTTTCCCGTTGCGAAGATGCTCCCGCAGTGCTCGATGGTCGTGTTCGTGGCGTCCACGACGGGCGATGGCGAAGCGCCCGTGAACATGCGCGCGGCGTGGCGCAGTCTGTTACGCAAGAATCTGAGCGCGCAGTGGCTGCAAGGCGTGCAGGTTGCGGTGTTTGGCCTCGGTGACTCGAGCTATGCCAAGTACAACGCGGTCGCGCGCAAGCTGCAAGCGCGGCTCGTGCAGCTCGGCGCCACGGAGATCATTGAGCGCGGCTTGGGCGACGACCAGCATGCGTTCGGGTATTTCGGTGCGCTGAATCCGTGGTTGGCGAAGTTGTGGGACGCTGTGCTGCAGCAGCACCCCGTGCCTGCAGAATTCAGGATCGATGATTCGCCTCGACCGATTGAGCCAAAGTACCAGATCGTGTTCCATGGCGATGAGCAGCATACGCTCGCCGCGAGGACGTCTAATCCGCGCGACGACAAGTCGACTTTCTATGCTGCTCCAAGCACAGCTCTCAACGTGGAGCAGGGCATTTACATGGCGCCGGTCGTCGTGAATACTCGGCTGACAGCTGAAGATTGGACACAAGATGTGCGCCATCTAGAATTGGACATCAGCAGCCACGCGGCGGCAGCACCAGGAGCGATCCCGTACAAGGCTGGCGCGATCGCTGACATTTACCCAGAGAATACGTGGGGAGTGGACGAAATGCTCGAGTATGTCGGCATTCCCGATGGCGATCGTGTGATTTCAATCTTGGCGGCGAATGGCTCGCCGCAGTTCGATTTCCCGTCACCGACGACGGTGCGCGACGTGTTTGCGAAATACCTCGACATCCTCGGTACTCCACGACGGAGCTTCTTTGAGCGACTGTCGCTCTTTGCTGCCGATCTGGAAGAGGTACGTTTTTCTAAGCGTGTGATGAGAAACACTGTTGGTCATGGTCATCACTGGATGCTGTTTGATTATCATTGTAGAAAGAGAAGCTGCAAGAAATTGCGTCCCCGGAAGGCGTAGATTTGCTCTACGGATACTGCATTCGCGAGAAAAAGACGTACGGGGAAGTGCTTTCTGATTTTAAGAGCGCGCAAGTGCCGCTCGCGAACCTACTGCAAGTGATTCCGCGACTTCGTCCGCGATCGTATTCGATTTCGTCGTCACCTTTGCTTCACCCAGGCAGAGTACGTTTTTTTAGTCTCTTTGTCAGTTTATGCGCAATCGGAAGCCTGACAGCATTGCTTTCTTGCTTTTGTAGGTACACTTGACTGTCGCAATCGTCGATTTCTTGACACCATACAAACGTCGTCGAACTGGCATCTGCTCTGCGTACTTTCAGTCCCTCGAGCCTGAAAAGGAACAGAAAGTGGTGTCGATGTGGATCAAGACAGGGCTCTTTGATCCTCCTAGCCGGGAGAATGAGATGCTGCTGATTGGGCCAGGCACAGGACTTGCAGCCATGCGGGCGATCATTCAAGAACGGAAAGTGCTCCGAGCACAAGCTGCAGCTGATGCAACGCACGGATACACGTATCTGTACTTTGGCTCTCGTCACGAGAAGAAGGTGAGTATCAACGCATGTGATGAATGGAAACATAACGGTGCCATTCTAATGCTTAGGCTGGATGCTTTTCCCTACTAGGACTTTCTGTATGGAGATGAAATGCGCACGCTCATTCAGTCAGAAGACTTGACAGGACTTCACACCGCATTTTCACGTGACCAGGTAAGAGCAGTGTGTGAAAAGCTAAATACTGCAGCAAAACATTCTTTTGTCGATTCTCAATTTGTGCGTCTCATCCCGTGAAAACGGTACCACAGGACCACAAAATCTACGTGCAGACCCGCCTCGCTGAAAACAAGGAAGAAGTGTTTGCGTTCCTCATGAACGGCGGCTACGTGTACATCGCTGGATCGGCGAAACGAATGCCAAACGATGTCTACGAAGTGTTGCGTGATATCCTGCGTTCCGTTGGCAAGATGCCGCTGAAGAATGCGGAAGCGTTCATGAAGACGATGATCCGAACGAAACGATATGTGATCGAATCGTGGTCGTAAAAGCAAAGAGTCAAGGTGCATGACATGTTGTTGATTTCATCCTAGTCTATAGGAACATAGAGACTCTCGTGGTATCTAACAATAAAGTATAGATTCAAGCAAGGTCGCACGAGGCGTCGCGGTTCGGATCTTTGTTTGCGTGCATCTTTCGACCTCAAGCAGCGCAAACGCAAGTACTCACTCTAGTGAGAAAGATAAATGGAGAATCACGAGTTTCTAGGCGATGCGCCGGCGGCAAAGCAACCGGATGAAGGCGCTACTGTCTTCAAGTCCCGGCTGCAAGCGAAACGCCTCGAGCGGATGCAACAGCGGCAGGTGGCGTCGGTGAACCGTCAAGAAATGGCTGTCAAGGCAGCGACACTACGATTTGAAGATCCAGCGGTACGTGAACAAAGTCTTATGAAAACTTTGTGTTCACCTTTTTTCCCCCTATATATTTCCCACGGTGCTAACCTCACGGAGATAGCGACATGGCGTCGTGAGCCCGAAGAAGCTGCTGCTGAAATCTGCTGCGCTTGCTCGGCCACATTCAAGCCATTCTCATCAGCCGGAAACAGCAGAGTCAACGGAGACGGATCTCAAGCGACGAATGCGAGCAGATGCGCGTCGTGCGCTCATGAATTACAGTGGCACTGCGTGGGATGCAGTTAAGGCGAATGATTTGGAGATCCTGCAGTGTTTCGTTCTAGTCGAAGGCACATCGAGGCTGCTGAGTCGAGGAAGTCCGGACTTGATTGACGGTGGGCGATCCTTGCTCCATTGTGCGGCTTGGTAAGTTTGGGCGTTTGCTTTTGCTCACCACAATCAACTGACAGCTTTTTATCATGCACATGGCAAAACGCAGGCTAGGCAACGAGTCCATCGTGCGCTTTCTGCTGACAGCAGGTGCGGCGGTGGATGCGATCGACACGGTAGCAAGCAAGACAACTCCATTGTTGGATGCGGCCCGCGTAGGACATGCCACGATATGTGTACTCTTGCTTCGCAACAATGCGAATGCAGCACATCGCGATGCTCACGTAAGCTGTTTGGCTCCATGAGCGTTCATTGGCATGGAATATGAAACTTATTATTACGGGTCATGTACTCGATTATTTCTATTTGTCAGGGTGATACTGCGTTTCACTGGGCAGCTCGTCGAGGCCATGGCAGTTTGCTTCTAGCCATGGCTCTGGAAGTGGAAAAGCTCGAGTGTGGGTCAACCGCTGGGATCTGGACGAAGAAGGTATACCGCAAAAAGTCAACACTCGCGTGCCGAGCCTGAATTAGTATGCGTCTAACTCACTTGAACGGATGGACTGCGCTGCGTAGAATCTGAAAGGCAAGACCATGCTCGACTACGTCCAGGCACATCCGTCCATTCTGCCACTGCTCGAAAAGCGCCTTGGGCAAAAGTTTACCCAAGAGACGTCCACACAGAAGCGTAGATCCCGCTTCCCGTTCAAGGCATGACACTTCCTACTTAATGCCCACACACGTTGGAGTGTATTCATGGTAAGTTTACTTGTTCTCTTTCTGTACGCTAGGCTGCTGCAATGGGGACGACAACCCGAGGCTTCCAGTTCAACGCCAGCGCGCGGTCAATGACGACCACTGCTATCGACGAGGAGGATATGCGCGATCTTGACAGCACGAGAACGTTTGGATCGAGCCCGTCCAGTCAAGCGCTAACGCCACTCATTGGCGTGGATTCGTTGGGTTTGGATGTGGCTTCCTTCGCGTACAAATTCAGAGACGAGCTGGCGTCAAGATAGGACAACAAAGATGAAAGATCCAGAAATGAAGTGAAAAAAACAGCGAAGCAGCAAATAGAGATGCGATCTCAACTCCCGCTATAGCTTCCCCCCATAATTTTAGCCTCACTGGACTGATCTGGCGAATAACGATGCGGCTTTAGATCAAACTCTTGCAGGAATATGAAGTCATCCAGTTCGCTTTTTATCGGTGCACACCCAAGAGCTCCTCAGTTGCTGCTCTAACCATGGAAGGCATCATCCTCGCCGTGTCACCAACAGACAAGCCGGCCAAGAAATTGTGGCAGTCTGTGTTCCTGAAGCTCGATGACATCACCGCGAAGCTCGTAGCATTCACCGATCGATCGCAGTTCTGTGTTCAATGGAGTGTGCCGCTTGTCGGCGCCGACATCGCGACGCCGGTGCCAGGCGAGCCGAACCACGGTGTGAATGTCGATGAGACCCCATTTTGCTTTTATGTGCGCAGCCCAACGGAGATTGCAGGGGACGAAAGCTGTCACTACCTAGCGGCACCGAGTGACGCGGTGAAGAAGCAATGGGTGGCTGCACTGCTGCAGATTGCGAAGCACGGGCCACGAGAACCACGCTTCGCGACCATGCAGTTGGAGCATGACTTTTCCTTCCGCGCGCGTGTCGTGAAGTTCCGCATCCACGAGGAAGGCAAGCATGCGGTACGTACGATCATTGAGCCTGGAGATGCTTTGCTGTGAAGGATGACATATGACACCGCGAGAGTATTGTATGGCAAATGCAGGAATACATGGTCACTTGCTCGTGTCAAGTTTTCAGCAAACTGGTGGCGCGTCGACTGTCCAAGCAATGGAATGTGTGGCATCGATTCTCGAAGTTTGACGCGCTGAATGAGTGAACAGACTTGCTTGGGACTTACCACATTTGCACAGAGTTGATAATGACTGGCTTATCTTTGGTGTGTCGATGCACGATTAGAGCGCTGAAAGTTTCGTTGGGTGCTCAACTCGCCGGCATCGACTTTGTCAAGTACCACCGCGACGCCTTTCGCTCGCTTCTCGGCAAGGCGCTCGAGCACGAGTTCCTAGAAGAGCGACGTCTGCAGCTGGATACGTATGTCACGCGTGTGTGCGACCTGCGAAGCGCAGTCGAATTCTTCAAACATCACGCGGATCCGAACCTGAAAAAGTTCTTCCTTTTTGATGAGAACTGTCAGGATGTGGTGTGTAGTGGCTCGCTGATTCCGATGATGCGTCGACCTCCATGCCTTATTAGCTCGTTCATTTACTGATACTTTATTCACGGATTCCATGGCACAGGACGAAACCAACCGAAACGCCAAAGGCAGTCGCAACAAAGAGCGCAAGGCCTCTGGTAATCATAGTCAGCTCGCGACTTCGTCTCGTGCGTCAGAGTCAAGAGGAGGAAGCCAAGCCGAGTCTCTGCTCAGTGGAGACAAACTGCCGACAAACAAACTCACTTCATCCGAGCGACCACATCACTACAAACACACTGGCACGGAGAAATTGGACAAGCGGGAGCGGCGCGCTAGCAAGAAAAAGAACAAGAGCAAGACGCGTAATGCGAGCGCCGACGCGTCATCTCATGAGGACATGGCAATCCGCGGAGCATCTCCAACGAGCACACACTAAATCTTGGCAGCTGCATCGATATCATTTCACGTGCTCAAATCTGCATTTTTTTACCCTCACAATAACAAAAACTACCGCAAACGCCAATGCAATAAAAACCACACCAAGGCTGTTTTTCCTAGCCAAACACGCGCAGATGCCCTTTGGGGTTCTAGTGTGCATCAACTGAGCGATGCTTCTCTGATGACGTTCGCGAAGCCTGCAGCTGCACGCAAACAAGCAAACCATTCAATCCCCAAGCAACCATTGTGTCAGCAAGCGCATTGCGAACCCGTTTCCAGTATCTTCCGCTTACCTTGTGGCGCACAGATCCTCCAAAGAGCGGCTTGAAGTATTTCTCATCCACCTGCATGTCCACCCCAACAACGCAATAGATATGAGGTTCCGTGAACGTTCGTCTCTCCCTCAACATCATGCCGGTTCGCTTTTCAAATCTGTATGTACGTACATTGCCCCAGAACGAATGCAAATCGTTTGCTTGGACATTCCGTTGAAACAATCGCGGAGAGGCATCATCGTCATTTCCACCGTCCGGGTCGCCGCGATGAGCGCCATGGTGCTCTGAAGTCTGCAAAACAATGTTAGCCTCGATCAAGAAAAGGTTCATGTGAGCGGCTGAAGTACGACAACATATCGCTTACCGATTCGCCGAGCAATCCACGTTCTTCTTCGTCGTCCTGAATATCATTCGAGTCAGGCTCGCGGTCTCGCTAGAGCGCACATTATCAGTTTAGCGGACATGCAGCTCAGCAGGTGACGGTAAATGCATTCTGGTACCTTTAGCTTGGTGTATTTGAGCAACGGTTCCGTGAGGCCACCACAGATAATCGTCGTAAAGATCACCACTAGTTCAGAAGAAACACAATCCATTCATGTCAGCGTGCAATCCGACGAGGATTCAAGATCGTTAATATTGCACACACACCTGATAGCGTTGTCGTGATGTAGAGATCTTGGTTTGGTCCAGGCATGTTCCTGCAATCGCGTCAAAGATACACAATGTTAGTGAACTCGCAACATTGTCAGTATCACGTACACCAACGCAGGCAACGCACTGGGACAACGCGAACGCGATGGCGCCTCGCAGACCTGCAAACCAAAGCACAATCTGCATCTTCATTGGGATCTTTGTCGTTCGGCTATCACAACATACGCATAACGACACATATGATCAGCTAACCAATTTGCTTTGCTCCACCCAGATGTTCATCAACTCACCCCAGATTAGCCAGCCAGCTAAATGGGAAGGTGTTGAACAACCGCGCGACGAGGCAAAAGATGATGGCGAGGATGATGAACTTGAGATCCCAGCGGCCGAATTGGCCCGCGCACACGCCCATGCCCATGTACAAGAACACGAAGAACTCAGCCACGAGTGCGAAACTCTTGAAAATGTGTTCGGCCGTGACTTGCGACGGCTTCGAAAGGTTGTACGAATTGTAGTGCGCCATCGTGATGCCACAGAAGAACAACGACATGATGCCCGACAGCTTCATCACTTCCGCGAGCGCGTAGGAACCGTATGCGTACAAAAACAACAGCGTGATCTCGTACGCGGGGTAGCCCTTGATGTTGGTGTTCTTGCACATAAAGGAGCATGCAAGCCTGTGCATACGAGAACACCACGTTAGCCTTATTCGAGGTGGCTTAAGAAACGAAGTCAACTGTACAACAAACACAACACCTACCCAGTGACAAGGCCGCATGCAACGGATCCAAGTGAAATGAACACAAACTCTACCATCAGTGACGCCACGGCACCATACGTGAACTCGCTTCCAGATTCTTCAAACTGTGACGATAGGGCACATGAACACAACAAGCATGGGTCATCAACAATGGACGCAACTATTGCTACATCATCATGCGCACACAGACATACCTTGAGGAAGGTGTTGAAAAGTACGATCGCGACGGCATCATTGAGGACGCTCTCACCAAAGACGATACTGTATAGAAGCGGATCCAGGTTGAGTTCGGGGTTGCCGAGGATCGAGAGCGTGGCCACAGGGTCGACGGCAGAGATCAGTGCACCGAACAGCAACGCCTCCAGGGGTGACGATGAGTCAATTTGGATCCAGCCCCACTTTAAACAACAAATGCTGTTAGAATGATAAGACCTTGGAGAAGGGAGGGAATCGTACAAATGAAGCCCTGAAGCTCACCTTTCCAGCGTAGTACGTCAAAAAGCCAATGATGAACGTCGACACCATGGTCCCGAGCACGGCAAAGAGCAAAATCGTGCTGCACATGGTTGCAAGTACAGATTAGTTGCACATGGCAAATTGCTTTTGTGAGCAGCTGCGCTCCATAGACCCCCTGAAAAGCAGCGTTAGCGCTTCCCAACGTACTTGAAGTTGTTGAAAAAGCGTTTCTGTTGGATGCAACGAACATGACCAAACAGCAGCATTAGCGCGGATTGCATCAAACTACAGAACTGGGGGCGGCGCGCTGCATGACTAGCGGCTACGTACCCGGTGCAGCGAATACCCTGCTTCAAAGATGATCGGCGGTAGCAGCAAAAAGTAAAACATGATTTTCTGTCAGAATGAGACAACGCGACAGATGAATAACATATTAAAGTGTACTGGTTAGTGCGGGATACATGATTAAAACTCTTGTGAGTACCAAATGAAGAGCTACGTACATTGAACCGCAGGAACTCGAGCTCTTTCCGACTCGGGAAAAACAGTCGAGCGCTGACGACCACATGCAGTAGAATACTCGCTCGTTAGTTAGCAGCTTACGCACCGCAGAGCAGAAACAGAGAGTACAATCAGAGTGCAGCCGTACCAGATGCCGACGATCAGTCCGACGAGCATCGCGGCGCCGGACTCCGGGAGGTAGTAGAAGCGGTACTCCTTGATCAGATACGCGCACACGATGCATAGTCCAAGGATGATCACCTGCGCCACCACCACCAAACCACAATAGCATTCAAGCATTCAAGCAACACGTGATTAGTTATGGCGCGTTGCTACGTCACAATCGACCCATAGAAGGCGATTGGTCCGTGTACATGGGGACACGAGTGACGCAACGTACGAAGAGCAACGTGTTGAGCGCGCCAAACTCGTGCAGCCCTTCGCCCTGCGGCCGATCTGACCACAAACACGCATTCGCATACAACAGCAGCAGATAGAGGCCGTTAGTGTCGCGTTCACACACGCAGAGCAGGCGATGTACTCCTGATAATACACGCATGGAGAAATCGCTCTCTTCCACGCACCAAGTTGCTGCAGGTCGACCATATTGCACGACTTCAATACTGAAGCTTCCGTTCCATTAACCGCAGAAAAGCCTATTCTAGCATGTGAAGCGTTCCATCTACTGCCCCACCAAGAGCCCTACACTATGGTCAAAGCGAACCAACATGTGGCACGATTCATATGTGGGATCACAACTGTGGAGCGCTCCAGAAAAAGTGCGGAATGCGCGCGGATCCGGGTACGCGCCGACTTACCTCACCCCATTTGGCGCATCACAAGGTTCGGCGCGAGCGGATCCGCCCGAGTGAGTGAGCGCATCGCTGTGGTGCGCTGCTGGACGAAAGCAAGGAAGAAAGCAACATAACAGCAGAAGACAGTACAAAAGCGCAGATGGAGCAGCAGCTGATCGCGTGCGCGCGTGAGCTCTTCGAGGGCGTGCCCGGGAGCGCGCAGCAGAAAGACGCCAACGCGTGGCTCATGGCGTTCCAGACGCGCGACGAGGCGTGGCAGCCCGCGCTGCACGTGCTCCAGCACCCGCCGCGCGTCCACGACCACCTCGACCGTAGCAATATGGTAGCGACAGGAAGAGGTCAGGTGCTCGCAGCGCCCGTCCTCGTCGCAATGCAGATCGTGCGCTTGAAGACCGTGCAGGAGTGGACACGCATGACCGGCGAGCAGCGACAGTTTGTGCGCGATGTGAGTGTGCAGTATAGGCAGCTGCTGTTTGTGATTGAAGATGGGTTGATTGCAGTATTGACGTGTGTGTGCATGTGCTGATAGACGCTGCTGTCGCTGCTTGGCGTCGTATGCACGAATGACAAGAGCGTATTGACGCCGGCGGCGTTCCGCATCGCGTGTGTGATCATCGCCGACATTATCGTCAAGTCAAGTCGCGAATGGAGCACGTGGAAGCACAATTTACAGCAGATTGTTGATGCCAGCCTCGCGCAAAAGAGCGTCATGGGCGCAATCATGGTACTGTTCTGCATCCAAAATATGCCTTCTCTGTGTTTTTCGACTCGTTGACAAATCTGATTGTATCACTTCAACATGCAACTCTAGTACGAGGAAATTCTCGCATCAATTCCGCAGCAGATCGTGGCCTCGATGCACTTGTGGACGCCCGACGAGCTGCAAGAGGTCATCGCATCCTTCAAGCAAGAGCAAGAGCACGTGATGCACTTTGCGCGCACCGTTCTCTCCAGCATGTGAGTCGCGCACTCTCATCCCAAGTGTCTTGGCCGAAAACTCCTCGCCTTTGCTTTGTTCTAATACGGCTTTTGTGGACAGTCCAGACGCACAGAGCAATGCGCTGCGATGCATTGAGAGTTGGTTGGTCGGCTGCATTGCAACACACGACGACTTTGGCCTCGATGCAATCACATTGTTCACAGGGTGCGTACTAAACCAGCGTACAGCTGTGACTATGATGATACTTAGGATGCAAATCTGATTGCTATCACTGTGTGTGGAAACCACCCAGCGGCATTTTGGATCCTCTGTTGAGTGTCGCCACGTGTGAAAACGAGGACATGGCGCAGGTAAGGAGCTGCAGACTTGAGAGAAACTCGATTTCCCGTCCAATACGGCAACCTAAAGTGCAGGTTTGTGTAGCTTGCAGCAGAGATCATCGCTGATGCACTTGCGAGTATATCGCCGGAGCTTGCAGGCAGTACCATCACTGAAGTCGTCTGCTACACGGCGCATCGTCTTCTCCAGACGAGACCCCTAATATTCGGCCAAACGACCACAATAACATCGGGATTGGAGGGCACGGACGAAGCCTCACAAACGACCATTTGCCGCGGTTTGTCTCGAATTGCATGCTCATTGGCCATCAACCACACGGCGACGCTGCTGTCACGTGAGATGAACGAGGCGATGACGCGCATGAACTTTGACGCTACTCAGGACTCGTTCAGCTCTGCGTTTTTGGAATATTTATTGGGATGCTCGTCCCACAAAGATATCGAAGTCATGGAACCGACGCTCGAGTTCTGGTTCTTCTTCCTCGATCAGAGCACCAAGAGCGGATCGCTCTGGCACTTGCTCACGAGTGTCACCGAGCAGGAGCACGTTGTCCAGCTGCTCGGTCGCCTCGTGAATGCGCTGATCGACCACTGTCGATACCCGCGGTGGTTTGTCGAGACCCAAGAGCTTACAAGCGACGATGCTGACGTTGAAGCCATCACCGCGATCCGCAGGTAGGAAAAATTGGTCATGAGTTTCCCTGGTGCGGTATCTTTGAGTCTGACTTCAATGCCAACCAACATGTGCGCAGGGACATTGCTGATACGCTGCTCAGCCTGTTCTCAAAGTGGCCGGGTCTCCACGGCGAGTCAAACGGGAACTACCATGCGTGCGTAAAGGGGATGATTGATCTCCTGTACACCTCCACGGACATTGCGCTGGCCGACGCGACCCTGTTTCTGCTCGAGTACATGATTGAGCTTTTCGATATCGACTCGTCTGACTCGGAATCCGATAGTGAGCTAGAGCTCGTCGCGCGGTCGGGCGAAGGCATTCTGCTGCTGCAATCTGTTCTAACGAGCGCGCACACGCTGCCAAACCATCCGCTGATCATGAACGGGATCGCAAGGTGAAGTGTGAATACCTATGAAAGGCGTTGCTGTGGAGTTTTCTATGACACTCTCTGCATTGTTGCGTACTGTAGATACCTCCGCTCGTTGAGCGCTGCCGTCGTGTTGCCCAGCGATGTGTATCTTCAGGCGTCGTTAAACTTGTGTCGCGGTCTTAACTTTGCAGCATCGTTTGCGGTGGCGGCGCAGGCGTTATTGCAGAACAGCAACAGTATCAGGTACACCTTCCCGTCTTTAAACTATCATTTTATGAATCCTATAAACTCATCATGTGGCTTTGCATGCAACCTAACAGCAAATACACCGAGGTCAGCGAGCGTGCTGAGTTGCTGCAAACGCTGTTGGCCGTCAGTAGCACAAGTCCTACGCCAGATGTGTCGATTTCTGCCAGAGGTGATTTGTTGGAGGCCACGTTCCGTACGATGGGCGGGATCTCAAATGCTGGTACGTCACACTCTTTCCCTTGTGTGCTTTCAGTCTGTTGCTGACGGGCTGGTTTTTTTCGTAGACTTTGCCAACTTCTGCAATGCCGTGCTCACGTCAATCATGACGTCCATGCAGAGCTCTCATGCCGACGAGTGCGCAAGCGCGATCGCGTTGCTTGGCCGAGCGATCAGCGGCGTGCAGGCGCCCAAGCAGGCGCTTGCGCTGGTTGATCAGATCTGGGGGATCGTTGGCGCCTCCATCGCTCGCCATCAAGCAGACACCAGTTGCCGAGACGGAGCCGTGCAGCTGTTTCTCAACGTGGCACCAGTGTTAGACGCGCATCACGTACACATCCAGCGCGAGATTCTCGACCTGTGTCTGCGCTGGTACCCCGAGAGCTTCGCGGGTGAGATTTTGAAATGCTGCATCGCGATCGTCACCAAAGAGAAAGCGAACGCCGAGTTTGAGGCCACCGTCGAGCAAATAATACCGGTGCGCTCGTGATGTATAATGTGATTTCTTCAGCGAAGAGCTTCAGACTGACGATGTGCATACCATTGTAGGCTCTTTTCGTCGTGTTTCGCCAAAAGGTCCGCGATGTGCCCGTAGAGGATCTGGACGCTGGCGAGCGCAACATCGCCGCGTTCTGCGAGAACCACCGCAACGTGGCGCTGGCGTCCCAGGAGATCATCCAGTTTATGCAGTTGATCCGACAGGTGCGCCAGTGTTTTCCGCAGGTGCTGATACAACCGCGGGCGCCGCATCAGGTCTCGCTCTTCTGGCACTCGCTACGACTCACAAGCATCCTCCTGGAAACAAACCACCAGGTGCGTCATACACTGTGTGTATGCACTACAACCTATAAATGCGATTATCAATGTGCGGCTCTGGTATGCATGCAGGTGCAAGAGATCTCGGATGCAGCGTGCGACTTGATCCTCGACGCATGCACTGCTTCTCAGGAGTCGTGCGTGCGCGAGATGGAGCAGTTCACGACGTCGATCACGCGCGGCGTGCTCAGCTATTTTGGCCCTAAGCGTGTGCACTACCGCCAGCGCAATCTATGGGAGTTCCTCTTCCAAGTGCTGCATTCACCGCGCGTGCCTTCGCACATCCAAGGTTCGTCTCGTTCTGTCTCGTGCGCGTCGTTTCACACGTTAAAATATGGATGTTTGCATGCATGCTCAGGCCTCTTCCGCGCGGCGCTCTCTGCGTGCGTCTTTGAGAGCACAGCGCTGCGTGGCTGCCTGTCGCTCGACGCGCTCCACGATGTGCAGGCCGAGATGCTGGCGCTGCGGCAGCGCCATCGCTTTCGCCAGTATGCGACCCAGTTGGCGCGCCACATTGAAGCGCTCGAGGGCCCAAAGTAGTGTGGTGTACTTGTAAATAAAGCGTCCTATGCTGTGTTTGTGTCCTACTTGTATGTGGTTCACACTGATTAAGTGCCATGTTTTGTTGGAGAGCTTTTTTATTTTTTTCAGTGCGATTTTTGACCACCACGAAGCAAGAAACAAGATGATGATGTTTGCTGCGCGCCGCCTTCGCCACTTCTCCACGCAGGCGTCGGCGCCACGACCACGCCAAGGTGCGCTGTCTGTTCATATAAATGTGTGTGCTGTAACTATGATCTCACTCGCTATCTACATGTGTAATCCATGCCATTGCTTATCGATTGCTCTATTTGATCTTGCGTATATAGAGTACCCGACGTCGTTCGTGTCGCACCTGAAGACCCAGAAGCTCAACGTGTTCAACATCGGCATGGCGTTCCTAACGCTCTCGCTGTCGTCGCAGCTGGTGTCGTACAAGCAAAAGCACGAAAAGCTGGCGGGGGAGAAGGAGCAGTTGAGCGAGCGCGTGCACGTGCTAGAGCAGCTGGTCGTGTCGCTCGGCGGTGAGGTGCCGGTGGACGACGAGGTCGCTGCTGCGACGGCCGCCGAAGCCACCAAGGCCGAACAGGAGAAAGCGCAGCGCGACGAAGAAGCGCAACTGCTCGCGGCCATGACGGCGCCAAGTGACAGCTCGAAAAGCGCGCCAAAGAAGGGGATGCTAATTTAGACGGGTCATGAAGCAGTGCGGCTTTTGCATATAGAGGATAACGATACATTGAGAAAGAGCCCTTCAATAAACAACAAACACACATGCCTTACTGCACTCAATGCACATGCGACCACTCTCTCGTGTACTTTAGAGTTTACTATTGCATAATGGAGACACACAACGAACGAAACAATATGCAACTGCATATACGCGCATTGTTTTCCTTCTTCATCTTCTAGCGAGCCGCATAAACTCGAATCTGGTTATTATTTCTTCATGGCGCCCGGGAGCGACCGCTTCGTGGACGCGTTGTCCAAGCGGTTCATCTCGTTCACGGCCGTGAGCACTTCGTTGATGTTGGTCTCGAGCACCATGCCGCCCATGACGATCTCATCGAGCGCGTAGTGCACCTTGTCGCTGTGGAAGATCAGGTCCAGCTCGCACACGTTCTCAAAGATCTTGTCCAGCGTTTCCACAAACACTGCATAATTGGAAAAGTCACACAAGAAAATATACAACACATTCGATCAACACTCCATTCTTCTTCTCATAGTCCAGCAAAAGGTGCGCCTAAAAGTTCGTACCTTGAATCAAATCGAGGATGCCCAGGTCGCTCTCCTGCTGATCCACCGCGAACACAAAGTAGAGAGTCGCGTAGTGGCGATAAATTAATTTGATGCCATCTCCCCAGTATCGCACACTACAACAGTCCCGCATTTCCAATCACAGTAGACGTAAACACACACACAGACTCAGTCAGGGCTTTTGTCACTCCACAAGCGCCCGTGATACCAGCGACACTTTCGCCACGTGCCATACGCAAAAGCCAATACGTACGTTCCCTCTAAAAAGTTGCAGAGCGTGTCTGGTCGCTTGGAGACTTGCGTGTAGATATCGCGGATCACCGCCTGCTGCTCGGCATCGGGCTGCACAACAAAAGCATGTAGCGACATCATATTCCCAATCAGTTTCACACTCACACCGTGCCCACGCCACAAACGGCGCATACAGGAGAACGCCTTTCTCCACACGCGTACGCACCACGTGCTCGTAGAACTTGACGATCCGCGGCTTGCCGTGGTTGTTGACGATCAGAATGCCCTTGATCATCGCTTCCTCCGGTCTGCTTGCTGTTGTAAGTAGCCGCTCGGAAATAGAGAAATCAAAGATTTTGGGGGAGGAAGAGCATGGGACCTGTCGGAGTTTTCCATTGGCTATAAATTCGCACACTTTCCACAAAAAGTTACGTCCAATCCCATCACAATATTCCTGCCAGTTGCTATTTTATTACCTTATGCAAACCGTTGCTTCTATTACATGTATAGCAACAAGCTTGCCTCAGAATTGCTAACGTTAGTAGTGTAGTGTCCAAGTTAATTGCTATTTAGCGGGATAATGTAAAAATGGCCGCAAGGCGGCCGCATCCCGACGATGCCAGGATGCGGCGCAGCAGTGCGGGCTCCGTGCGCTTCCAGGACGATACAACGCCTGCAGAGCATGGCGCCGTCACCGCGCAGGACGCAGCGGACATGGGCGCGGCGTCTGACTCCGGCAGCAGCCCACGGTTCGTGCCGATCGCCTCGTCGCCGCTCGACACGCCGACCATGTCGGGCGAAGACGACGACTACCGCTCCGAGACGTCCTCGGAGGCGCCCCACTCGCGCCGCTTCGCGCGCAGCCCCAGCAACTGCTCGTCTGACGCGAACGTCGACGATGCGCGCACGCCGCACACTGTGGGCACCCGCTCGCGGAAGCACGTGACGTCGGCGTACTCGAACCACCGGGATCTGTCACTACGACTCAAGCGCGCCGTGGCCAATGGTGACGAAGATGGAGGCAGCTTTGGCGAAGACATGATTGGCGCAGACGTAGTACTTTGTGTGAAAAGTCAGCGAAGCACAACAATAGCAACGGGAGCAAATGCCAACAGCGGCGCGATGGACGCCAGTGTCAAGAAGTTCCACGCGCATCGGTTCATGCTCGCAGCGAGCTCGGAGCCGTTCCGCGCAATGCTCACAGGCCGAATGCGTGAAGCAAGTCAGCGCGAAGTGGACATTTACGGTGTCGAGCCGCACACGGTCGAGAAGATGCTGCTGTTCATCTACACAGGAGGTATTATAATGCGTTTCACTTATGCTGTTGGTTGCGTGGTTGTGATGGTTTTTAACGGTGCCTCTTTAGATGTGGTGCTGGATCTGGACAATGTGGTCGGACTACTGATTGCGTCCGAGATGTACGAGCTCGCGGCGCTGCGCGAGATTTGCAAGAGCTTTGTGCTCTACCACGCGCACGACGTGTTCCGGAACCCGCAGATCGTGCAGTTACCCGAGAAATTGCTGCTCGAGGTACGAGTTTTGGGGTTTGCTTGGTTGATGAGACCACTTTGCTGTTGCTTATAAACTCAGGATCTTATTGCATTAGGTCATCGAGCACGATGAGCTCCAGATTCGAGAAATGGCGCTCCTTGATGCGCTCGTGGGCTGGGGAGAAGCGCGAGTCGAGAGTGCGGGCAGCACCCCGATCCTCGAGATCCTGGGCGACGTCATGGAGCACGTACGCTTCGCCACGATGAGCGTGAGCGATCTGTACGGCAAAGTACGGCCTCTCGTGCGCGATGGCATCATCCAGGAGCGGTTGCTGACGGAAGCGCTCTTCCACCATCTGAAGTGGGGCACGCCTTCGGGTCGCGCGTCGCAGCGCATGAAGCCCCGCGCGCTCGCAGCTGCACTACGGAAGCGCAAGCGTGTATCGTTCATCCAGCATGTGTCCTTCGTGGAAGAGTGAAAAGAGCGAGAAGAGAGCAAGAGCGCAAGGCAGAGAGGATTGATTTGCCAGGATGCATGGATTAAATATACAATTGATGTGACAATGAATTGTAAATTGAGGCAGTACAATTAATTGCAAAAGCTTGTTGCGACCCTGATTGCCGTCTTCATGAGCCGAGCCACGCCAAGCCAACCAGAAGAGTAACCTACCAGCTGCGCCAGGTTCTGTAACATGACACCACAGTGTTCGAAGACGTCTGTTTCCTATCAGCCCCTGCCTTCTGCTTACCAGTGCTCTCCACACACCGGGATCCGGCCACCGCAATCAGTGCAATCTGTTTCTGTTTCCTCAGCGTCACCACTGGGTCGGGGAGAGACTTGCACTGAGTTAAACGGAGTAGGCGAGAATCACAATTGAACCAGAGTGCAGCTTGCAGCTGTCGGTACGACAGACAAGTCAAACCAGATCAAGGAGAAAGAGAGAGAGAGAGTGAGAAAAAGTGAGACCAGGAGCAGCTCAGCACATGGAACACATGCTCGCATGGCGTCAACGTGGTAGAGGTTGTCGCTGCAGCTGCGCCAAATAGACCAGGTGCAGGCAGCCAGCAGTGGACAGGAAGGTAGGTACCTCTCCACGTACGGCAGTGAACACTGTTGCGCAGCTCTCATTCTCAAATTTGCAGCTTCTAGTCCAAGTCGCAAATACAACACGCCATTCCACTGAGCGCCTACTCAGTCCAGCCCAAGCGCCCAGACTCCACGTACCCCCGTCCATCCAACTTCGCTACCATGATTTACGTCCGAGCTACCCTCATCGCAGTGATTGCTATCTCCGTGCTGGCGAACGCGCCTGCTGCCGATGCTCATTGGCTGTACGCGAAGCCTACGACTGCACCGCCTCCGGTATCTTACGGTCACTCGCAGCTGCGGCTTCACGGTTTTACGAATGTTCAGCCAGTTCCTGTGTGGAAGCAGTATCCCGCGACTCCGGCACCTCCGTGCACGAAAACTGCTGCACCGGCAACGAAAGCCCCCGTGACTCCTTGCCCCAAATCAAAGCCTGCTGCTCCTGTGACGACGGCTCCGGCGACGAAGGCTCCCGTGACTCCAAGCCCCAAGGCAACAATTCCTCCAGCCACCGCGGCTCCAGAACCCACGACTTCGGTTTCAGTGACTTTGGCACCAACCACACCATCGCCAACAACCGAGACCCCAGTGACCCAAGTGCCAGAGATGAGTACGCAATCTCCGTCGACTGAAGGGCCATCCCTCTCACAGAGCCCTGCTACTGAGGCGCCGACAGTGACCAACTCTCCGGCGACTACGGCTCCTGTGACTGAATCGCCTGCGACTCAGACTCCTGTGACTGAAGCTCCTGTGACTGAAGCGCCTGCGACTCAGACTCCTGTTACCGAGTCTCCTGTGACTGAAGCTCCTGTGACTGAAGCGCCTGCGACTCAGACTCCTGTTACCGAGTCTCCTGTGACTGAAGCTCCTGTGACTGAAGCGCCTGCGACTCAGACTCCTGTTACCGAGTCTCCTGCGACTGAAGCGCCTGCGACTCAGACTCCTGTTACCGAGTCTCCTGCGACTGAAGCTCCTGTGACTGAAGCGCCTGCGACTCAGACTCCTGTTACCGAGTCTCCTGCGACTGAAGCGCCTGCGACTCAGACTCCTGTGACTGAAGCGCCTGTG
The DNA here is from genome assembly GCA_000143045.1 of Globisporangium ultimum DAOM BR144. NCBI lineage: Eukaryota > Oomycota > Peronosporomycetes > Pythiales > Pythiaceae > Globisporangium > Globisporangium ultimum. The sequence continues at coordinate 53,130 of GL376621.1, read as the reverse complement.
ACTACGGTTCCCGTGACTGAAGCGCCTGCGACTCAGACTCCTGTTACCGAGTCTCCTGCGACTGAAGCGCCTGCGACCAAGACTAAAGCGCCAGCTACTCAGCTTCCAGTTATCGATGCTCCTCATACGCAGTCGCCATATAATACACCGGGAAGCAAACCATCAGTGCCCCAGTCGCCATATACTCCTGGAGCTAAATCACCCGTGACCCAATCGCCAAGCACTAAGGCCCCGACGAGCAACTCCCCATACTCCAAGAAGACGCCTGCTCCTGAAGCTCTCGCGCCTGTGACCAAGTCTCCGTACACCAAGACGAAAACTCCAGCGCCCAAAACCCCAGCGCCTGCACCAAAGTCACCTTACACGCCAGCAACGAAAGCTCCTACGGCGGAGTCTCCGTATACACCTGTGACTACTGCCCCATCGACCAAGTCTCCTTATGCCAAGGCTCCAGTGGCAAAGTCTCCAAGCACGTCAGAAACGAAAGCACCAAAGTCGCCACACTTCCGAGCGACCAAGCCCCCAGCAACGCCGGCGCCGTACGCGCCTGCAACCAAGGCCCCAGCGCCCAAAAACGCATACAATTCGAAGACTTCTCCAACGAAGACGCCAAAGTTGGCTCCTGCCACCAAGTCGCCTTACACGCCTGCGGCTCCAGCGGTTCCTTACACTCCCGCCTCAAAGGATGCGTCTGGAAAGACTCCTACGGTTGCTCCAGCCAAGCTATACCCGTTGGCCACGGCAGCTCCAGCGTACTCCAAGTATTAGATGAGTGTGAGTGCATGATACTTGTTTTGGATTTTCTTGTCTTTCGGTAGTAGTAGCGTACTTTCAATGAATAATTTGTCGCATAAAAGGACAATCAAGTGCGATCGTGGCGATTTTGCGTGTGTGCGGTTATGGCAGCACCATGCTTGCGGCTGCTGATCTTAGCATGAACTATAGTTGGTGGTATTTTTGCTGCTTCAGCCACTCAAATTGAAACGTGAAATCGACGTCAAAGTGCATGAGCAGCGCCTGCATCGAGGACACGATCTAAAAGATCAGTTTCACATGCACTTGCTGCCACTCGGTCGCCAGCACGAACGCCAGGTAGTGCAGCATCGACACGCGCAGTCTGCGCTGCAGCAATGTGCCTAGCACCACCAGCGAACCAATCTCGAGCAGCGTGTACGCCATCAGATAGCCCACGTGTTCAGCGAGCTCGGCCGTATCAATATCGCGCAAGTTCACGTAGAACGCGCGGTTCGGGAGGCAGAACGTGATCGAAAGATAGAGACCTACAACGGTTCAGTTCAGTTAGCAAACGCTGATGGGGCTCTTTTGGGTGCGAACAAAACGGCGAGTAAGCAAGCACTCACTATAGGCAATCGGGACAATGGCTTCGATAAACTCCATGAGCAACACAAACTTGGTCAGGTGCAGCACGCGCAGCGTCTGCTGCACGACAGCAAGGCGGTGGGGTGCGCTCAAAGACAGCAATGCCTGTTTGTCTCTGCTCGTGAGAGACGACGTCTGCGTTGTCAGTATCGGGAGTGCCGTCCTCCGAGAAGGTCCTTGTAGGGACGTTGTCGCTGAAAGCTCGGGCACCACGCGCATGGTTCGATGAGAGGACAGTGCTGGCTTAACTTGACTAGCATTTTGGATTATTGACGACTGCTGCTGCCAACCAAGTCGCATTATGGAATCAATCAACCTCTATTTACGAGTGAGCAACGTGTGCGATCGTATTCGGATCGAGCCTTCCTCTAGGAGCATAGGATCGGTTTTCAGCAAGAGCGTCGCAGCATCAACAAACTAAAAGTTGTTCGTGCTTGGTCCGCGTTGGCATGACGGTGGATGAGGGCTAGAATTCAATGTAGCAGCTCCATGCACGGCAGGCGCACTCTGGGACGTGACGAATCTTGCGGACTCGATTGACTCGTGTAGGGTCCGTAGAATCGCGTTCACTTTCCATACCGACACACACGCGACAGCAAAGTCGACTGCCGTGACCATCACGAGCGTACTCGTCGACATCGAGTTTTGTAAGCACGTAGCTACAAAGAGCATGGTAAAGCACGAACTCGGGTTTGGCGTCTTCTTGCTGGCGCACGAGGTAGCCAGCAAGCCCTCGGAGGCGAGCTTGATCACGGGGAGTAGCAACGCGAAGGCGGCCTGGAGAACGCCAGTGAGCCTAGTAAACCCATATGCGTACACTGGGTAGACGTATGCCATCCCAAGCTGCGATGCCATCACGAGGCAATAGCGCCACAGCTCGTTCTTCATCGCAGGCGCTCGTCGAAAATGGTCCCCCAAACAAGCAACAACGCCGCGCCCATGATCAAGCAGCAGCACGGGATTGAGAGTGTGACCACAAACGATACGGGGAACCCAATCCAGTACGCTAAGCCGATCGCCCAAGCAGTACACCCAAGCGCATTCAAGAACGAGACATAGACGCTCTGAGACTGCGCCATTGGAAGCTGAGCAAGAAAGTGCCGGCACTGTTGGAGCATCAGAAACGTCAAGATCCAACCGACCACGGACGAGCGCGCCCAAAACTTGAGGCTACGACTCAGTCCCTTCTCGGGGGTTCCAATGGGATCGTGTCGGCACGAGCACTGCGAGAAGACGCGAGAGCGGCGTGAGCGTGACGTACGTGAGCGCACAAGGCACGCTTGTGGTGCGGACGAACGCCGTGAGCTCGTGCATGCGTTCCACCGAGTACCGCCTGCCACGATGGAGATTCGTAGCTTTCCGCCACCTGTGCGCAATGGCTTGCCAGCAGCTCCTTCGCATCTTGATATGGTGATTTGTTTTTCCTCCATCGAGCCACGCTTTGCAAAGCAACAAAACAGGTCTGGTATTAATACACGAAGCAACTATGGATGAAAGTGTCGAGCCGTTCACGATAAGAGAAAATCAGTCGCACGATCGAAATGACCGTCGATGGACATCATCATGGCTTTGCTATTAGTATGCGTACCAATTATCAACGACTTTGTGGAAAATATCCAATGCATTATTGCTATGAACTTTGACAAAAATAAATAAAACACAGTGAGGACCGATGCGGTGTCTTCGGTTTGCCGTTAACGA
>GL376621.1:21925-49458 GCA_000143045.1 Globisporangium ultimum DAOM BR144 | reverse complement strand
GCTGCGACGCTCTTGCTGAAACCGATCCTATGCTCCTAGAGGAAGGCTCGATCCGAATACGATCGCACACGTTGCTCACTCGTAAATAGAGGTTGATTGATTCCATAATGCGACTTGGTTGGCAGCAGCAGTCGTCAATAATCCAAAATGCTAGTCAAGTTAAGCCAGCACTGTCCTCTCATCGAACCATGCGCGTGGTGCCCGAGCTTTCAGCGACAACGTCCCTACAAGGACCTTCTCGGAGGACGGCACTCCCGATACTGACAACGCAGACGTCGTCTCTCACGAGCAGAGACAAACAGGCATTGCTGTCTTTGAGCGCACCCCACCGCCTTGCTGTCGTGCAGCAGACGCTGCGCGTGCTGCACCTGACCAAGTTTGTGTTGCTCATGGAGTTTATCGAAGCCATTGTCCCGATTGCCTATAGTGAGTGCTTGCTTACTCGCCGTTTTGTTCGCACCCAAAAGAGCCCCATCAGCGTTTGCTAACTGAACTGAACCGTTGTAGGTCTCTATCTTTCGATCACGTTCTGCCTCCCGAACCGCGCGTTCTACGTGAACTTGCGCGATATTGATACGGCCGAGCTCGCTGAACACGTGGGCTATCTGATGGCGTACACGCTGCTCGAGATTGGTTCGCTGGTGGTGCTAGGCACATTGCTGCAGCGCAGACTGCGCGTGTCGATGCTGCACTACCTGGCGTTCGTGCTGGCGACCGAGTGGCAGCAAGTGCATGTGAAACTGATCTTTTAGATCGTGTCCTCGATGCAGGCGCTGCTCATGCACTTTGACGTCGATTTCACGTTTCAATTTGAGTGGCTGAAGCAGCAGAAGACCCAGTCATAGCAATAATCATTCACAGAAGCATGGTTTGCAAGCGATTGTCGTTTCGTTTGCAGTATCAGTTGATACCTTTAATTGCTGTGATGTGTCGATGTACTTGGGGCCTTGTGGACTCGATTGGCTCACACAGGTCAGCAAAATCGCATTCACTTTTGATACAGAGATGTACGCAGCCGGCAAACCGACTGTCATGTTCACCAGGAGCAGCCTGAGTGGCGCCGGGTTTGCGCGCAACGCATAGAGCACTTCGGCATGGAAAAGCACGAATTCAGGCTTGGAGTCTTCTGTTCACATGCTATCCACCTCTTAGCGAGTACCTCTATCGTGGAGAGCAGAAACACCTGAGGTACGCTGCCAGCGAGTCGTTCAGGTTGTAGGCCCATCAATCTGACTGTCTCTCTCTCATAAAGCAAAACGGAGCAATCAATCGAGTACCCATGGTGCATCGATCGCACTCACAAAAGTCGCGAGCCCTTCTTGCTGAGACATAGCACCTTCAGCTTGTCATTCGCTGCGTCCAAAAGTCCATCTCAAGCGCATCTAAAAACGAATTCCGAAGCTGAAACACAAGTCACAAAGTATAGGTGAGCTGAACAAAGGGACAGCAGCATAAACAGCGCGGCAAGCAAAAGGGAGTCACTTTGTGTAGCTCTTCGTTGCGCATACCTTGAATGAGGCGGCAAGGGCGACGAATTTGTGGATGTCGTTGCCACACTGAATCAATACAAAAGCAGCAGCAACAAGATAAGTGAGCGCGCACCACTTAGTTGGATATCCAAACGTGCGACCTGAAACCATTATTGTCTCACCGCTCGCTGGATCAGCAACGGTAGTTTCTTTGTTACAACAATGAGGATATCTGCAGCCGTCTGCTTTCTCATAATCTCCTCCTGTTGCCCCACACATAAAGGTGATAAGCAGGCAGGATTGAGAAACAACTCTGCGTCTTCCTCGTGGTCGCAAATTGCAACCATCTCATGAAGAAAATAAAACGTCGACTTGCTTACCTTTGCGACGTTGAAGATCAGTATCGCGACACGATAGAATGCTTTCCAGCCGGTACGAAAGAAGAGATCGAGAAAAAGCAAGACACCGCAATGCGGGAGCACACGGCAGTCGGTGAAAAGCGTCAGGATCCAGCTGCGAAGACGTTAAACACCACAGGAAAGGCAGACAACGTCAGTCGTCATCGCTCACAACAAATGTCGCCTTCAAGCATGCAATACCTGGACGCATAGGTTGTCGGGTGTACGCCAAGATCCGACATGTGCGTGTGAAGGTTCGGGATGTACCGACGTAGTGATTCGTCCAGCTGCACCGTAGAGACAAGCACAAACGCGATAACGCAGTCAGTGTCAATTGGAACTTTGCAACCTCACTACACGCCTTCGTACCTGGAAGAAGCGAAGGTTCACGTCGCGCATCTCGGGGCCGTAGAGGAAGTCCATGCGATACGTTTCGGTCATGCAGAGAAAGAGTCGAAACGCGATCTCGCGGTTCAGCTTGGACTCTTGCGCCAGCACTGCCACAAGGTGCGTCATGCCCTGTGCAACAAATAAATACAACATCAGCATATCCACCACTGGCACCCACTCTCTGCTTTCTCTTATGAAAGTCCTTAGTACCTGGCAGTACCCAATCTGTGGCTTGAGCAGGAGAAACGCGCTCAGCAGCTCCTGCGTGCTCTCCTTCCACGCTGCAAACGCAGCCTCCGACAGCGGTGCCTTTTTCTTGAAGGCGTTTCGTGTGGGCGACCGAAACGCCGTGTTGCACGACTCCAAGATCACGTCATGTAACTGATGAAACGTCCGATCGACGTCCTGCAAAAAAAAGTGTCCACCGCGACACATGGTGAGACAGACAATTGAGAAAAAACTGTTCACCATATTCAGACACTAAGTAGTAACAAAATGACATACCTGGTCAATCATGAGCTGTTGGGCCGAGCCCGCGTTCCGATTCGTCAAGCCGAGCTCCTGCAGCAACTCGTGGTAGTTTTCCTTCGTCATCGACGAGAAGCAGATCCGCGAGCGCCGCTTGCGCGCATAGCAGAACCACTTCTCAGCACGGCATGCAAACGGTAGCAGCTTCACTGTCCACAAAAACTATAAGCAGCAGCAACAAGAAAAGCACAATCATGAGATCAACGGCGCAACTACAATCTGTAGTACCAGCAAACAGCTCCATTGTTCTTTACCTGGCGCAACGAGAACGACGGCTGGTCCGCCTTCAACTCGGGCTGTCAATATCGCGAAATATCGCCAGTGAGGAAGAGGTAAGACAGAAGCGCATCAGCACAACAAACAGAAAGGGCGATAGGGACGCGGTATGCACTATCGAGCATCACGCACCTGGCAGAGCAGACAAGTCGCGCGCGTTGCGCCGCTATGCCAGGCGCAGAACTGGCACACTTGCACAAAACACACCTACAAGCGTAGACACTCCCACTCACTGCCGTTAGCAGCACGCGCACGCAGGCTCTTTCTAATAAACAAGCCAAAAAGCACGCACGTTGCATGTGTAGCGCGGTCGGAATTGGTGGAACGCCACCTCGCAGTACTGGCAGAAGGCCGCGATCGCGAGCGCATTGAGGCGCTCCGCAGAGGCAGCCGACTGCGCCATCGTCGTCACAACTTGTAGCGGTTGCGGTGCTGGCGCTGACTGAGCGGCAAAGGATGGCGGCAGCGCCACGCCAGCTCCTCCCAATGCCATGATTCTCGTGGAGCTTTATGGGCAGAAAGGAAAGCATTCCATAAAAAAAGGCCGACGAAAAAGAAAAAGAGAACCAGAAGTGTACCACAATTGCGGTACGCATACCCATGCGTGTCATGTTGTTTCGAGAGTTGATAGGGAATAACATAACCTACGAACCAAACCCAGAAGTAGGCTACATGGCAGGCGCCGCCTTTGAATTTGAACACCGTTTGTCACAATAGCCTACCACTTTGAACTTGAAAATGGACGCCTTAGTTGTCGTCTTCGTCGTCGTCCTCTTCATCGCCGTCTTCGTAGTCCTCGTCGTCGTCATCGTCCTCGTCGTCGTTCTCTCCATCCTCGCCGCGAATCGTTGACGTATCGCCGTCGTCGTCGCCTGCGAGACCCTTGGCCCACAATTGTTTTCCTGCAAGGACATCATACAAACAGAGGTTCATTTAGTTCCAGAAAACAATTCTGTTGTACCCGGACATTGTGCAACGCACCCGTGAGTTTGGCAGTGCTCTCGTCTTTCAAAGATACTTTTTGCGTGCCGCGCATCTCGGCTTCAAACTTCGCCAGCCAGATCGCAAACGACTCGACCGTCACCGCCGTGCCTGCAGAAGCACACATGCAAACGCAGTGAGCGACAACATTGCTAAAGGAGAACTTACACGGGGAACAAAAATTCGCTTCTCAACGCACCAACAAATTCGCGGGACTTCTTCTCCGAATCGTCGGCTTCTGCCTGCTCTAACTTGTCCGCTTCGTCCTTGTCGTCCTTCTTCTTCTTGATCTCTAGGCGACGCAGCATGTCCTGGTACTCGGAGCCGTCCTGTGCACATATCACAAAGGCGAAACACACTCAGTCCACTGTCATCCTCGCACTGCGCTCCATAGAATCGTCATCGATGTCGAACGTACGTTGCCCTTGTGGTTGTTCTCGACTAAATATTCTCTAACTGCTTCGCACAACGTAAACACCATGGCCATGCCAACGTTTTCCTGAATCTGTTCCTTCAGCAGCGCCACGATCTCCTTGTGTTGCGTGTCGCTCAGGCCTTTGTCGAGCACCACATCGATCTAAGTACAGAGCATTAAACAGAGAATAACGCCGCTATCAGCGATCTCGATACTGCCATTCACCCTGTTCCATTCGCCCTGTTCCATCCGCGTATGCACCTTTGGCTCCACATCCGGGTACGTCTCGGGGATCATGCACTTGAGCGTCAACGCCACTACAGTCGAGTCCGTTGATTAGTGCACACGAACCTCTGAGTAACTCTTTATGATGGATCAACGTACCGTGGTTGTTCTGTCCATCCTGGTTCGGCACAATGTGGATCTGGTACGAGAGTGGGTCCTGCGTGAGCGCTGCATGGTAGAGAAGAGAACAAGAGTCAAACATTAGGATAATAGTGGCAGATATGCGCGTATACACGATGAAGCAGGTGTCGACGTACGCTTGAACTCGTCCATGTAAATGGACTCGAGGGCCTCCACCTCCATCGCCTGTTCTTCCTTGTAATCTACAGAAACGAGCAAAAATACGCGCATGGTCACACGTCGCACACACCCGTCAACACATTGCGCTCTTCCCTCATGCGGTGCCTGCGGCGGTAGAGCCGCACAGAGCGTGCTGTCGCGGCCGTGATCGCACGCATATTCGTCATTCGTTCGCGTACCAGTCATCTTGTTGCAAACTGAGGGCTCGCAGTGCGTTCATTGGTCGAATCTAGTCAGAACGCTACGATGATTGGCTAAAAATTGTTTGCGGCCACTATCTTTTCCGAGTGACGTATAGTCAAAGATGATCAACGACGACGCGTACAAGCGCGCGAAGGAGGCGTTCGTGGCCGATCTGCATGGCACGTCGGCGCGCGAGGTGTTCGCGGTGTTCGCCGTCATGCCGGTACGTCCGTATACTGTCTACTGAGCCAGGTCGCGCAGTGGAGCGGGTGGGGGATCTCACACGAGGTGCGTGTGCTTGTAGGGCTCGCAATGGCTCTACTCCGAAGTGATGCTGCTACTCGAGGTCGCAGGCTTGCGCGCCGTTGGCTCGGGCTACTTTGTAAGTGTGCATTTCGCTTTTGCCAGCAAAATGGCAGCAGCCGCATGCGAAGGCTTGCTTATGGTACGATCTGCCCTGATGTAGAGCCTGTTGACGACGATCTTGGTGGAGTTTGTGATGCTGGGCATGCCGACGATGGTCGTGTTCACGTACGCGGATCTGGCGCTGCCGCTGCTCGCGAGCGTCTACTTGCTCGCGCTCGTGCTCAACCTTCTCTCGTGGAAGCACGCGCGCGAGTACGTGGGCAAGCACTGCCGCAAGGAGAAAATGAACCAGCTTCTCGCCAGCGAACTGCCGTTCCTCACGTGCTTCCGCGCGCAGATCATGCACTCCACGTACGTTGCCTAGACATGTGTATTTGCGACTGCGTGCTTGTTGATTTCTATCTATCAATCACATACGTTTTGTTCCTGTGTGTTAGCGTTTTTGCGATCCTCGCGGTAGACTTTGCGGTGTTTCCGAGACGCTTCGCAAAGACCGAGACGTTTGGCTTCAGTGTCGTACGTGGCTGTTTGCTTTGCTTTTTTTGCTAGCATGGGCTTCTTCATCTTCCCTTTCTAAGTGAGCCCTGTGGTTATGTGGCTTTTTGGAATGTTGACCATTGAAGATGGACATTGGTGTCGGCGCCTTCATCGTGTCCTCAGCGATTGTCTCGTCGTACGCACGCCAATCTCGTCCAGCAGCGGCGGACAAGAAGCGGTGAGGCAATGTATTTGCATAGTTGCTTAGCCCTTGAAGATGCTCTTTAGCTTTGATGTTCTATAACTTCGCGGTGATGCATTTATCTTTGTGCTGATAGACACGTGAACGAGCGCAGTTTTGGGCAAAAGCTGTACGCATTCGTGCGCCCGATCGCACTGATTCTCATCCTCGGCACCGTGCGGTTCCTGACAGTCAAAGGCGTCAACTACCAGGTATGATGCAACTTTGCTGTCTGTTACGTTAAAGAAACGCTGTGTGTTTAGTGAGTATGGGACTGGAATGCCGTTTCTAAATGCCAGGAACACGTGACCGAGTACGGCGTGCACTGGAACTTCTACTTCACCCTTGGCGGTGTCTACCTGGCGTACTCGCTCCTGCACGCCTTTGGCAAGTGGGCCACGAATCCCGCCGTCGCGCTCTTGATTCTCATCGGTACGTCGTTGCGTCCAATTAATTGCAGCTTCCCCACACAACAGGAAGCTCACGTTGTCTATGTAGGCTATCAGTTGTATCTCACGCACGACGGCGGCGAAGACTTCATTCTGTATGCGCCGCGCGACACGCTGTTTGAGCAAAACCGCGAGGGCATCCTGAGTCTCGCTGGGTACACGTCGCTGTACATGCTGGCCGTGTTCACGGGCCAAGTGACCTTCGGATACATGGAGAGTAACGGCGCCAAGGCCATACGCAACATGCGCTGGCTCGCGCTCTCGTTCACGGTGCTCACGATCGTCCTCGTGGTCGCGACGTTTGTCGCTGTGCGGCTGGTTGCGCGGCCGTCGCGTCGGATGGTACGCAGCACGCATTTATCCTCTTGCTATGTGTGGGTGTGCGTTGATCTCGAAACTGGGCACGTGTGTGGCTATTGCAGGTCAACTTCCCGTACGTGCTGTGGGTCATGGCCGAGACCTTCTTCCTCCTTGGGATGTACTCAGTCATCCAAGTTGTATGGTGCGTCCGCGCTCTGTCTCTCCTACAGAGCCTTGTCTATAGATCGCGCCTAATTTATCTATGTGTAACAGCATGTTGCCGCGCACGCCGTTGTTGTTCAAGGGCATCAGCCACAACCAGTTGTTCGTCTTCCTCGTGGTACGTCGCTTTGTCTTCTCTCTCTTTCTAAATGGCGCCATGGCTGAGAGCACGCGTTTTACTATACAACTATGTGTATATGTAGGCGAACCTCGCGACGGGGGCTGTGAACCTGAGCATGCGCACGATCGAAGCGAGTCCGCTCGTGGCGAGTGTGGTGCTGACTGCGTACATGCTGGCGGTCTCGGTCCTCGCGAGCGTGCTCGAGCATTGGCGCATCCGTATCAAACTGTGAAGCCATGTTGTTATTTTTTTGAAGATACCGGTAGAAGTTATCGGTATTTGTTGAAATGATTTTTTGTACGATGGACGCATAGCTAGCTACGCGGACAAAGGAAAGGCAATGATGGCGATCTTGGATCTTCTTGGTACCAGCAGGTCCAACAAAACCTTTGAAACAGCCTCGATTACCTCTACAAATGAAAAGCCTTTGTCATTGATTAAAGCTCCAACCGTTTCAGATCTCTATAAATACATGATGTACCTATCACTCCAAAGCTCACTTATTCTCTTTGATAGGTTCTTGCGTTACAGCGGATAGGGGTGCACGGCCGGTTTTCTACCGCCACAGTCACGAGTGGCTCTGCTTGCTTCACCGACCCTCCAAATACTGATCGGCTCATTCTAAAACAGAGGTGCAATCCCGGATCACCCAGTGTTTCTTTGCTTCCTGCCACTGTGCCCATCCCCGTCCGTGCCATTCTGAAGGGCCGAATGCGATCGACTCGCTTGCGCGCGTGGCGCGATGTCATCACTCGCGACCGCCACTTTCGCATTCGCCGCCACGAGGAGACCCGCGCGCGAGAGAGAGACAAGCAGCAGCACCCGCGGAATCCGCCGCCCCTGACCCACTGACGATGCCTCCAATCGCGACTGGTACGTTCTTCTTCCACAATCTTCCATCCTGTTCTACTGATGATCTCATCGCCTTTTTGCTTTGTTATTGTGATGTAGAATCGGAATTGCGTGAGCGCAAGCCTGCAGCTGCCCCTGCGAATGCGGCGTCGAAGAGTGCCGCCGAGTTTACGTGGCAGGAGGTCGCCAAGCACAACACGGGCAAGAGCGCGTGGGTGATCATTCGCGGCGAGGTGTACGACGTGACCGAGTGGGCTGACAAGCACCCTGGCGGTCGCGAGCTCATCCTGCTGCACTCGGGCCGCGAGTGCACGGACACGTTCGAGTCGTACCACCCGTTCTCGAACCGCGCCGACAAGATCCTCGGCAAGTACAAGGTCGGCAAGCTCGTGGGCGGCTACGAGTTTCCGGTGTTCAAGCCCGACTCGGGCTTCTACAAGGAGTGCTCGGAGCGCGTGGCCGAGTACTTCAAGACCAACAACCTGGACCCGAAGGCGGGCTTCGCGGGCTTCTGGCGCATGGTGTTTGTGTTCGCCGTCGCCGCGCTCGCGTACATGGGCATGAACGAGCTCATCCCAACCAACATTTGCTTGCAGTACGCGTGGGCCGTGGTCTTTGGCGTGTTCCAGGCGCTCCCATTGCTCCATGTGATGCACGATTCGTCGCACGCGGCGTGCTCGAGCAGCCCTGTGATGTGGCGCGTCATCGGCCGCGGTGTCATGGACTGGTTCGCCGGCGCCAGCATGGTCTCGTGGCTGAACCAGCACGTCGTGGGCCACCACATTTACACGAACGTCGCGGGTGCCGACCCGGATCTCCCTGTCGACTTTAAGGGCGACGTGCGTCGTATCGTCGAGCGTCAGGTACGATTTGCTCTATTGTTTGACCATGTCTATGTCATGTTCCTGACGATTATTTGCGTATGTATGTGCTCCATAGGTGCTGCTGCCAATGTACAAGTTCCAGCACATCTACCTGCCTCCTCTTTACGGCGTGCTCGGCCTCAAGTTCCGCATCCAGGACGTGTTTGAGACGTTCATCGCGCTCTCGAACGGCCCTGTGCGCGTGAATCCGCACCCGATCTCGGACTGGATCCAGATGCTGCTCTCGAAGGCATTCTGGGCGTTCTACCGCATCTGGATCCCACTCACAGTGCTCAAGATCGCGCCATCGACGTTCTGGCCTGTGTTCCTGCTCGCTGAATTCACGACTGGCTGGTACTTGGCGTTCAACTTCCAGGTGAGTCACGTGTCGACGGAGTGTGACTACCCTTGCGGCGCCGCGCCATCGACGGAGGTCGGCGAAGAGTGGGCGATCTCGCAGGTCAAATCCTCGGTGGACTACGCGCACGGCTCGCCGCTCGCGGCGTTCCTCTGCGGTGCGCTCAACTACCAAGTGACCCACCACTTGTACCCGGGCATCTCGCAGTACCACTACCCTGCGATCGCGCCGATCATCATCGACGTGTGCAAGAAGTACAAGATCAAGTACACGGTGCTCCCGACGTTCACGGAGGCGCTGCTTGCGCACTTCCGCCACCTGAAGATCATGGGCGAGCAGGGCAAGCCCGTGGAACTTCACATGGGTTAAGCGAATCTTCTTGCATGTTTCTACGTGACTGAGCTCGTCGTCTCATAGCGGCAGAGTTTTGGTCTTCGCGGAGCAACAATGAAGATGAGGCAGCAATTATACCCTCAGCGTATAGTTAATTGGCCTCATCTTGTGGTTATCCACTGCATGTTTATCTGCTAATCCATCCAAAGCGTTTAACCAACATCGTTTCAAACTCGATCTCTCGCTTGTCACAATTGCTTCTCTTTTAGCGCTCCATTTGCGCTGCCTGCAGTGGATGCAACTCCTTTCATTGAGCCTGGTCGCCATTTAGTCCAACAAACTGCGAAATGGCTTCACTCTCTCGAAAAATAAAGCGCCTTCTCCCCAATTCGAGCCGCAAATATGGATCCTGAAGCGACGCGAATGCCTTCTCCATTGGCATCTGCTGACGATGCAAATGCAAACGATGTGGACGATCTGTTCGCGTACCTGGACGAGCTCCCATATGCGGCACGAGACCACAAGGGTCATGGCAGTCACGATAGTGATCATGGCGACGACGATGTTGCAGCAGCGTACATTGACGTCACGATTCCGTGGGACAGGAACCTCGAGATTGTCTTGAGCAACCTTCTAGATACTACCCAGTCCGCATTAAAGGAAGAGAGCCCTCAAGCACCCGCTCTCGATCATCTAACAGGCGATACGGATGACCAGAATGACAGCAGCAATGAAGACGTGGCTGTTCAAGTCACCACGCAGACCCAGGACAATCATGCGCGTGCAGCAAATGGAACTAACCAGGAGCCCGACCACTGGCGCGTGGACTTGCACGTGCTGCTGGTGTCAACGAACGCTACCCTCGAGAAATTCCACAAGCACAAATGGAGTGAAGCGTTTACTCTCGTATGTAGATGCTGTTGCTGCTGTCAATGGCTTGATCCTGTAGTGTTGCTCTGGGTGCTGACTGAGACCGTTCGCCGTTCTTTCTCGTGCGTGTAAGCAGCACAAACTGCTCGCGGTGCCGAGTTTCCACGCGATCCGAATCGCCGGCGATGATCGCGCGCTGTACGAGTGCTTCTATCGCGCGTTTTCGCACGACATGGTGACGAAAGCGCGGTTCGTGAGTGTACTGCGCACCATTTGCGGCGTGAACGATGGCGTGCGTCGGAAACTGCGTCGCGAGGAAACCGAACTCTGTCGCCATCTTGGGAGCATGCAGTACACGTTTGAGCGTGCCCCACAGAAGGATGGTGGCCATGCGTGCGTCAACTGGCGGCTGCTGCTCTCGGTGCTGCGCATGTTTCAGGAACCGCTGTTGCCCATGAAGGAGCATCTCAAATGGACGTTCAGCGTGTTTGCGTCGAGTGGATTCCTCGAACGGAAAGACGCCGACACCGTCGACGGTAACCACGTCGCGCAGATCCTCACGCATTTCCTACGCAACCATGCAGCCACGCGGTTTGTCTCGGAGCGAGTAAGTCGTAGTAGCAATGGGCCTTTCGCCTCACCTTCTCCGTCTCAGCTTGGTCTAATTACTCCCGTGTGCGTAGATTCGTCATGCCGTTGAGCTGCTGCCGTCTGCAATCGGATCATCGACCCGCATGAGCTATCGCCGCTTCCAGGCGCTTCTCCAGCAACCTCCTCTGCTCGCATGCTTTGAGCGCGCGACACCGCACACAAGCTACTTGGACGAACTCGCGAATCCGGTCTACCGGGACTTTGCATTTCGCCATCGCAAGCGCGAGCACAACATTTGCGTGATCAAGCGGCTTCGGTACCTCCACACGACGCGTGCGCTTCGTCATTGCTTCTTCATTTGGACTCAACTCGCACGCATACGCAAACGCACAAGGCAGCGCATGATGGAGACGTGCGGTAAGTTGGCGCGCATCAAGCGCATGTGGGCGTTCTTCAAGTTGAAGCACCATGCGATCGTGAGCATCGCGGCGATCGAGATCCAGCGCACATTCCGAGGATATTTGGGGCGTTGCGCGGGCGAAGAACAGTGGAAACTCGTGCAAGCGGCGATCAAAGTGCAGGGCGCGTTCCGCATGCGCTCGCACTTCGTCAAGTTTTTGCAGGATCTGAAAAAGCGCAGCCAGCTCGCAATCCGCATCCAGCGCGTGTATCGCGGACGCCGAGGCCGCATCGCCACCCGAACCAAGCTCTTGGCGTACTACTACTCGGAGGTGGCGAAATTGCAGCGTGAGCGCGACGCATTCCGCGCACATGTTCGCGAGTGCATGGCAAAGCGTCTGCAGCGCTTTTTCCATAGTCTTGTGCGCGAGAAACGTGAGCGCTGTGCTCTCGAAGAAGCCTTCCTGCGACACAAATTTGAGCACGAGATGCACGAGAACGCGGAGAACGCTATCCGTGCCACGAGACGCTATCGTCACGATGTCACCAAGACGTACGACAAACTGCGCGAAGACGCCGAGTACCGGAAGAAACGCAAGCAAATCGATGACCTCGAGAAGCAAAAGGTTCTCCAACTGCGGCGCCAACGGCAATGGGACGCGTTCAAACAAGCGCGGGACGACCGAAAGGCGCAGATCAAGCTGCAATGTGCTGTTGCGCACGAGCAGCTTCAGCGGGAATGGGAGGCTCGAATCGCGGAACGAGCGCAGAAGAAGAAGCTGTTTGTGTCGCAGGTGCTGTTGCTGGAGGAGCCGGGTGAGTGGAAACCGCTACAACAGCAGCTCAAACGCAGCATCAAGGAGCGCGAAAAAGCGCTTTCAGCCAAATGCAAAGCATCGGGCGTGGCAATTCCCAAGCGAGAACTTGAAGAGCGCGCTCAGCTTGAGATCGTCGCTGAAGAGCAGGAAAACGAGCGAAAAGCGGTAGTGCTGCTTTGTTACCGACCTTGGCGAGGTTCTTTGCCCGTGCATTGATGCTGACCAAATTTGCATGCTTCTCTAGGCGGAAGACGATTGGCGCAACGCTGAAGCAGCTTTCCTAAACAAACTGGACGAAGAGGAAGAAGAGCGAGTGGTAAGTCCTTATATACTTTACTTTCATGCTGAGTTTGTATTAGTACTCACCATTGCTGGAAAACGGTTTGCTTGATCAGATGAAAGAGAACGCGGAAGAACGCGTGCGTCGCGAGAAGAGCGCAATCCGAGTACAATGCGCTTTCCGGATGTTTGCCGCACGAAAAATTCTTCGCCAGGAGATTCGCGCGCTGGTCGTCAAAGAATTCGACGTCAAGAAGCAAACGGCACTATATCGCAACACGTTTAGCGGTGAGAAATCGCTGCGGAAGCCGTTTGGACTTGGATCCGAAGAACTCGAGTTCCCCGATCAATGGTTTTTCATTGAAGACTCCACAATCGGTACATTTGATTGAGCTTGCTTTGCATCTTGTTAGCCGTATCTCGCGACAGGACTGAAAGCTGAATATCGATGAGATGTTTGTAGGCGAGTATTTCTTCTACAACCCGCGTCGAATGCTTCAAACTTGGGAGAAACCGGACGAGTGTCGACTTTGTGGCACGTGTAAGGTCCAACAGTTTGCTGCTTTTTGGAATGCCCAGGATGATACGTATTGCTGTGGCCAATGCTATGAGCGAGCAGCAAACGACCAGCCAGGATTTTCGCCGGATACTTACTTCCCATACGATGGAGCACGCCCAAACGGATATTAAGCGTTTTATTAGCAGTAGCCCCAAAATTGACACATGGATATACATACGTCTTCAACAAGCGCCAACTCCATATGTTTTGCTTTTGCTTGTGCCTTCTATGCGGGTTTTAGATCAGTGCGCTCTTCTTCGGCGATATTTTTTGTAAGATTCTATAGAAGGCATCTATATTTGACCTTCTTCTGCAATCGGAATAATGACATGACGAGAAGAGTTCGTTAGTCACAGCCAAAAAATCGTCAACAATGCAAGTGTACATTGACTAGGACGTACCAATTGACTCTCGAACTGGACTGTGCACTTGTGACTCTCTGCTCGACATAAAGCATTTGAATGGTAGAGTTAGCGTCATTACCCCAATGAACGTTAAAGCAAGCTGCTCACTTACTTTCGAGCCCGCTGGGCAGCTGCAGCGGCCTGCTTCTTTGCTTTCAACGATTCCACCGTAGGTCGATCCCATTGTGTAAGCTTCAGCGATGGATTGCAAAAGTAAACTTTGCCCTTGGAACGGGAAAGACGAGCTTCCCATCCTGGTGGAAGAGGTGCCTCGGGCATCGCATCGAGGTTAAACGCCTCGTTGGCACCCCCTCCTGTCCCCGGACGCCCTAGTTGATCTGCCATCCCGTCGCCGTAGTATTTACCCTTCACAGCACTGAGCCTGCCCTTCAAACTGGACATTGCTCCTACTCCTGCCGCACCAACTCCTTGCAGAAGTGACTTTCGCCCGCCAGCTTCAGCTCCGTCGGACAATCGGTCACTGTCATCGTCACCACTGTTTCCCCAAAATTTCGGTCGAGACATACGTCGAGCTGAGTTTTTGAGAAATTGAGCTGTATCCGCCGATTTCTGCGCAAGGGTCGCATGGACAGCCATTGAACCTCGATCATAGTCACCATGATAATCGCTTGATCCATTAGCCGAGTCTTTCTTTGAGCCCAAGGTGCGGAAAATTGACTTTCGATGTCCACTTCCCATTGACTTCTGTCTCTCTAAGGAGTGAGGAGCTGTAGAACCTGTGCGTTGACGCAACTTTGCGACTTCTTGCTCAACAGCCGCCAGCTTTTTGTCCTTTTCACGAATCTGTGAAAAAAAGCAATACGATCGTCAAGAATAATGTAAATGAGTGGCAAGCATGTGCAGACAAGCGATTCCGTACCAAATCTTCGAATTGACGAATCTTGACGTGATAATTCGCTGCGATCACTTCCTTTTCATTCTTGAGCTTTTCGATTTCATTCTTCAACAAAGTATTCCGAGCTCTTTGCTCGTCGTTCTTCTTACGTAGTCGAGTTGCTTCACCATTGAGTTGGCCAATGATGTCATCAGCATCTGCCATCCAGAGGTGGGCAGTTGATTTACCACGAGATCGAGCCCCGTTCGTTTCGTTAAATAAGAGACTATCCCGATGGTTGGAATCGCGCTCCAATTTGAGTTCAGCATTGCGTCTCTGTTCGTCATGGAGGCGAGACTGAAGATCTTGCAGTTGAGATGCGATATTGTCTTGAACCTTCTTGTCTGTAAGCATTAGTTTATACTTTTGACGCTGAATTTTCATTCGGATGAAAGCCTGAGTCTTCACAACGTTTTTACGCTTTTCCATAAATTGTTTTCTTGTGATCACGAGAAAGGTAGTAAGAAAAAAGTAATGTGACCAAGTTGCAACAAGAAACATTCACAGACAACTACTTACCGTTTGACAAAACCACGAATGTGTCTCTGAATCGTGATAGCACTTTTCGTCTTCTTTACGCGTATCGCGATAAGGCGGCCTTGGTATCCACGCCATCGTGCCTGAAGAACTGTGAGCGCATTCATGAACGAGTTGTACCGGTTCATCATCACCACGCATCGTGCAACAGACTACAACCGCAAACCAGTTAGTCATTCTGTCAGCAACCGTAAGAGTTTGCTCCCATACGTATTGCGAGTATATCTTACCTGGAGCTTGATGATCGCTTGCAGCTTGCGCAGATACTTTAATCTTTCGCAGAATCCTCGCATCAAGTGTTGAACACGTCTCGCCTCGGCATCTAATATCATCGCCTTCCTTTCTTCCATTTCTTCCAACACTCCATAACGAAAGTAGATTCTCGTGCGACCGATTTGATACTGGGTAGGCGTGGAGAAGCTCATCTTTTCCATCACCGTCTGGCATCTGTCAACAAGAGGTACGTCGGTCTTCCTGTGTTTGTCGAAAACCCAAAACTTATCGAGCAATTCTTCGAGAAGGTGACGATTCGGATACGCAACACGAGAGATTCGAATGGCTTCAATCACACCAGCACACCGCAGCTGCGCCACGACCATAGGCTGATCCATCTCATGGGGACTCTTCTTTTGGTTTGGTTTGATGCAGCGCACATAATGGACCTTGGTTTGGCGAATGCTGGTCATGAGCTCATTCAAGTTATCCTTGAACTGAGTGCCAACGTTCGCCACCGACAGCGCACCACCAGCTGCTCGCCCTCCTCCTCTTCTGGCACTTCCGCCTTGAGGCAATTTTGCCGTACTACTTTCAGCTTCACTCCCCTTGGCTGCAAAAATGTCGCTTAGAAAAGATTTAGATGAGCTGCGCATCAAATCCGAGAGGTCAGGAAGCAACGCGTCCTTGTGTTTCTCCAGAAATCCCAACGATTCGTACGTGACTGCTGCGGCATAGTGCTTGATTGTAAATTGGGTTCTCGACGTTCTAGGGAACTCAATCACGTGTTTGTCTTCCTTGTGAATCGACGTGAGCTTCGACACCAACGACTCATCATTTCCCTTCGGTCTCATCACTTCGTCGTTCAGCAGCGAAATAATGCCCAGTCGGTCTTCAATGATCGAAATCACATCTTGGTTATCTGCAAAATCAATGTGGCTCCAGATAATTCCTTCGGCTTCATATTCAAGCTGAACAGTTTTGAACACATCCTGCGTAAACTTCTGTTGCAGTTTTTCGTTTGCGTAGTTGATACAGAATTGCTCAAACGAGTTGTGCTTGAAATGCTCGAACCCGAAAATATCGAGAATGCCCACGTGATTACACATCTTCTTGTCATTCTCAAGCGAGACATTGATGACAGACACCAGCCAATCGAAAATGTTCGAATAGGTAGCCTTTGCCAGAGCATCACGGCATTCTTCGGCTTGCTCTTTACGAAGGTGTTTCTTCAGAATTTCACCAGATACAGCTATTTTTCGAGAGCACAACGCAGTTTCAAGGTCTTCAACTGAGATACCAAACAGCGCTGTGGTCGATGCAGCCGCTGGATCATTCGGAGCAATCACAGCTTCTTCGTCGTTTCCGTTCTTTTTGTTAATCTTGATTTCACCCAAATGCAAGATACCCGCCAGCACTTCAAACAGTACTTCCTGCTCTTCATAACTGAGTCCGATCAGTCCAAGTGCCGTTCTCGTTCTCTCGAAGTGGGCTTCATCTGAGATACCTTCAATCTTCATCGCTGTGTTGTCTCCTGTGTATGTGTACGACTTGGAGTTGTCCAGATACCACTTTGGGGCACTGGTTGACTCCAGAATCTGGTAAAAGATGTGGTAATTCCGCTCTGGTGATTCATGGTGGATCACACGCGTTTTCTCGAGCAAATACGTTCGGCACCTGGCGCCGACGAGGATACCAGCTTTGTCGAACTGAAGCTGCGTGAACTTCCCAAAACGACTACTGTTGTCGTTGCGAACGGTTTTGGCATTGCCGAACGATTCCAGGAGCGGGTTAACTTCAATGATCTTCTTGATCGTGGTATCGTTCAGTCCACCGGCAATCGATGCCAAATGGTTCATCAAAATCTTCGTCGTCTCCGTTTTGCCTGCGCCGGACTCGCCACTCACCAAAATCGACTGGTTCATCGCATTGCGCTTCATATCGTTGTACGACGCGACAGACGTCGCATACACGTGAGGAGGCAGCTCGTCGCGATTTTTCGTAAGATACTGGGTATGGATATCCTCGGCATAAAGCTCAGGAAGCCACTGGTACGGGTTGACAGCAATACAGATATCCCCCGTGTATGTGTACGGCAACCTCTTGAGAAACCGCTTCTTCACATTGTACAGAATGGCGGCTTCATGTAGGTAATTGAGCGCGATCATGTCTTCAATCCCGAATTCACCGAGATTCTCGTTCTGGTACGGCAGTGACTCCAACTGCAGACTCTTCATCATCGCCTTCACGTTTTTATCGTTGAAATCCATCACGCGCTCTTGATACACTTTTGAAGATGACGGCGGAGATCCACCATCGCCATCGTCATCGCTATGCGCCACCGTGTCCGCTGGAAACACCTTCAGCACGACGATCTTCTCGGGCTTGGAAGGGTCGTTGCTCTTCTCCTCGCGCACGATCTGCGCCGGAAGCCACACGAGCTGTTCGTCCGGCACGTAGCATTTGGTGCCCGCGACCAATTCGTTTCCTCCCGCCATGCCTGCTGTACCCTTTCTTTACGATCAAACGGTGATTTCTGAAGCAGAATCTTGGAGGAAGAAGCGCACCCACTCGCACGGTCCTCGTCCTCAGCGTAGGTCTGTGAACTGCGCGTATGGCCCAGACAGAGAGAGAAGCACGCCACAAGCACTCGTAGACGCGTTTCCTGTTCCCCTTTGATGCGCGTGCGGAAACTGATTGCGGGCACGCAAGTGCGAAATTGTGGGACGGAGGTCGGCGCTGCACCTTGGTGCTTATGGCTGTCTTTCTCCCCCTCTCGGTTTCCCTTCAACAACGCTGCGAAAGAAAGCCAAAAGCGGAGTAAGTACCGGTATTTTGAGATGCGTACCGGTACCATACCGACGTGAATTGCTTTTTAACAAGCCAACCGAGGATGGAAACCGGTACGATTGAGTAAGGTAGACGGAGCTTACTGTGTATGAAATAAGTAAAAGGACGTGCATGGTAAAATTGATACGCACATGCATACATATACTTGGCAAATCCGGAAGAGGGGAAGATGGAGGCTGTAGTGAAGGAGCTCCAGCATGACGGTACCGTGAACACGCGCGCGTGTGAACCGCCATAGTGCTGACCAGATAGCTAATGTGTGTGTGTGTGTGTGTGTGTGTGTGCATGTGCGTATATGTGGTATGCCTGTGGTTGTAGCCCAGTTGGGCGTGTTCTTCACACCGGACTGCAACGTCAGCATCATCGCGAGCGAGATCGTCGGACGCGACTCGTCCTCCATGAGCACCGCCCACCACGACCGCCGCCAGCTGCATCACAGCGGCAGCCACGGCTTCTCGGGCGAGCACCAGCCGTCTAGCCACTCGGAGCGGTTCATCCAGCGCATCGATGATGCGGTGCGTAAGATCGACCACGTGATCACGGACCACATCGGCGACAACCACAGCGCGCTGCTCGACACGGTCGGGTCAGTCGACGACCTGCAGGGCCACGTCACGTCCGTACAGTCCTCGGTGCACCACCTGAAGCACGCCGTGCACGACCTGGAGACGCTCGTCAAGGCGCAGCACGACAAGCTCCACACAACGATCCAGAAACACCGCAACGTCGACAAGTGCAGCGAGATCCTGCGCCGCGTGCTGCGGTACAACCAGCTTTCGGAGCGCATCTTGAGCTCCCCACTCAGTGCCAATGCGCTAATGGCTGGCGGCAGATCGCGTGCAGCGAGTATGGACCACACTATTGCTACTACTGCGGCCCTGCGTAGCAGTGGCGAGCTCAACAGCGAGATGGTGACGCTGGCGCTTGCAATCCGTGAGATCGAGACTCTGGTTGTAGATCTGCAGTTTGAAGACCTCACGGTTGTGCGCATGAGCTTACCGAACATCCGCAAGATCGCGGCCACGATGCGGCGCGATGTGCGCGCAAACCTGCGCAACGGGATGCAGAAACTGAGTCAGGCTGACGTCGGCGATGCGCTGCAGATCCTGTTTTACCTGGGCAATTTGACGGAGAGCGTGCAAACGACTGTGAACGACGTCATTCAAGAGGTGGAGCGTAAGTGCGGCGCAGCGATCGCAGAAGACGTGCTGGTCAACAGCAACAACAATGGCTACCAGACGTCTGCTGCTGCTGCTCTTCCAAATGGCAATGGTGCTGCCGAGGCGAGTGCACAAAAGGTAGACGTGTGGAAAGCGATCCAGGACGTGTTTGACGTGATCCGCGTGCACGCGCTCCAAGTATGGAACTTGCAGCGTGTGCTCGTGAAAATGGTCGATCCGAGTCTGAACAAAAACTATTTGGACCTGGTGATCGAGCACGACGAACCGAGTCTATTTGCCACGTTTTGGGAAGTGAGCTGCGCGATCGTGCGCGAGTTGTTTTCCTCGACGCTCAACTACCGCTCGTCGGTCAAAATCGTGCTAATCGCGTCGTACCCGCGGATGCGCGAAGAAGCGCAACGCGTGCTGAACGAGTTGTTCGCGGCCACAGCCCGTCATAACCATCATTCGGATGTCGAATCCTTCGTGTTGGACGCGGTCGCGGGACAAGCAGGAAGTCGTGTCCGCAAGGACGCATTGCAGGGTATCGCAGGCTCCGAGCAAGAGCGAAATCAGCTGCTCGAGTCCATGGCGCCACTGTACGACGCGTTTACTGACCGCGCGTACCGCCGCATGGCGAATCCGATCCACCTCATGTTTCCCCAGAGTTCAAACTTCCACACGTCGCCGCCAGGACGAAGCGATATGCAAACGCTGGCGCGCACGATGCTCTCTGAGGTGGACCAGGCTGGCCACGATCCCATGCTGATCGATGGCGCGCTGCAGCAGATCCAGAAGGCCGTGACGCTCTTCTGTGGGAACGTGAAGCGAATCATGAACACGGGCAAAGCGGCGGTCGCGACCACGTCAACGTACGGTCGAACGCCTGCGCAAGCCCACAACGTCAGTCTCTTGAACGTCCTGAAGCAGCTAGAAGACGCTCTGGATGACGTTGTGTCTCGAGTGACGGCGGCAGTTGGTTCGAGTACTTCGAATCAGAAGCAAATCGGCGCTGCGTTTTCGCAGAAAGAGCTCGAGGCGTTGCTTGCCAAGGAGATCGCGCCTTGTCGAGACGTGATCCAGACCCTCGAGTACTCCGTGCTCGGCTATTATCTGCAGGGGCTCTGCATGCTGATGGAAGGAATCTTTGCAAAAATGCACGATGAGTCCTTTGCGGATCGCTCGGTCAGCGAACGCGCGCAGAATAGTGGCTCTAAGTACATGATCGAATTCAACGGCGCGTTCCATGTGCTCCTGGAAGAGCACATCAGGCGGCTTCCAAACGCGCCATTTGCTGCGATATGCGTGAGCGACTTCGTCGCGCGTCTGATCTCCGTGTTCATTCGTCATGCATCGTTGTTACGGCCACTGCAGGAAAACGGAAAATTGCGGCTCGCAAACGACATGGCGCAACTGGAACTTCGTCTCGAGCACATCCTGCCATTGAAGACGCTCGGTGCACCGTACGAAGAGCTTCGCGCGTTCCGCCATATGATGTTCCTGGACAGTAGCGCCATCCTACGGGACAGCATGATCGACAAAATTCGCCCCACGAATGTGTGGCACCACCTCATCTCGCGTGCGCCAGTGGAGCTGCAGTTGCCGCACCAGATGAAGCGATGGAGTGCGTCCAAGTACATCGACTGGCTGGACCGGAGCGCAGGATTGGAAGATAAATCGTCTCCGTTAGCGTCTAAGCCCTCCGAGTCTCCGTCAAAATCATCGATCACGAAAGTCCCGTTGGCATATCCTTGCCTGAAAAATCGGAAACTTGCGTTGAGCGCTGAGAAGGAAGCGTGGAAAGAGATCGTGGCGTGCTTGGACGCGTATGCCCAGCGTGTGAGTGCCGTCGCGGACGCGGCGATCAGTCCGATCTACGAGACCCTTCAGGAATCTGGGCCAATCTTGCTCGCAGGGTACGAAGTGACTGTGTCACGCGATGCTTGAGTATCAACTTTTTTGTGACTGAGATAGAGAGGAAAGAGAAGTATCGAGGAAAGACATCTTTTGATCGCGTAGATATTTCTATAGAAAACGCGTACTGGTCTCTATGTGTGCGTCTGGAATGAACTCAGTTTGTGTGCTGTGGCGCTTTCAGCTTCCGCTGCTTTTTCTTGGCTTTCTCGGTTAATACGTCGCAGTTGACAGGCTGCTCCTCACCTGTGCGGATGTTGTCGTAGAATGCGCGCTTGCTTACAGGGTCGACAAAGTAGAAGCACACACAAACTCAATGTCAATCTCCACATCAAAGCCGATAGGCTGGATCAGCGTACGGTCTACCTATTTATGAGATTGTGACGTATCTTCTGGAGGATCGACGTAGTAATTGCGCACACTCTCCTCGAGGCTTGACTTGGAGGTCGCACTGAGCTTCTTTAGACTGCGAATTGGTTGTCGTACTCGCGCAGCTCAATTCTGGTGCCTTCAAGCGTGTTGAAGCCATGACAGTTTGAGAGGCTAATTTCTCGAGAGCGGAACCGGCACCTCTGGGAAGCATGGGAAGCAACTCAGCATACCTCAGTTCAAGTCATCCAACGAAATAAGGGCACGCCACACACTTGCATCGAGGGGAAGATTTAGGGTAATGTATTATGCAAGCTTTTGGACACGTTTAGGACGTAATACTCGATAAATAAAATACACAAAGGGGTACTTTATGTCCTAAATATCCTTGCATAAAGTGGTACTTTTGTAATTTACTTACGCATTTTTAGGACAATTAGGACTGTGCTAGGACAAACAATTAGCAGCCAAGGCGCCTCACTGATTGGCTAAAATAGGATATCTTGATTTCAACAAATTCTGGAGAAATACATACGTGATCATGTACGGTGCCCTTCCTTAACATGGATAATTGCATGTACCCAAAACATACTTGGTGTTTGTATACTGTCAGTTTGAGAAAGAGGCTTAGAAAACACTGTATTTTGCCTGTGCCGAAATTGGGACGAATGCACTTGATGTTTTGTATACTGTCAATCTGAGAACTAGACTCAGTTACTTTCTATTTTTTGCTTAATGTGAAGATCGGGACGAATATGCTTGGTTTTTGTATGAATATTGTTTATATATATAATAAGTTATATAGTTTAAGGTTTATAATCGCTATCACTATCCGAAGACTCAGAAGTACAGGAACGGACTGGCCCAACAGCCCCTGTTGCACTTTCACATTTCTATAGTTAACGACATGATATGCTTATAGTAGGACAACTGGGTACCACAGCACAAATCAGTGTGAATTTCATTCAACAAAAGGAGAATGCCAAACAAGGTGACCTTGAACGCAAGAATAAGCAAAACAAACACTGAATTATTAAACTAGAGCAACTGTCAACGCTTACTCAAAGCAACCCTTCGCAGCGTCTGTGGTCACTCGATTCCATGCATCTACTGTATGATTGACCATTTACGCTCGTTTGTCTTGCGCAGTTACATTTGGGTTGTGCTCCTCGGGGAGCCATGCAGTGTAATGGGCTAAAGGCTGCCATTACATGCAAGGTGGCTCTTTGTGTGTGTCACACGCCACCTTGTGGAAGTGCATTGTGGGTGCGAAGATATTGGGTGAAACACATAAAAGTGATCCCACATGCACAGGCGACGTCATCGTCTGATGTCAGAGCAATCTGTGTCTGAGTTGAGTGTTGATCGCTCGCAATCATTGAGATTCGGCGTGATTACGCACGACAGTACTCTAGACATGTGAATGATGGTTCCTACTTTGGGAAACCACACTGGTGACGAGGCCAACGTGTCTCTACCATCTGAAGTGAGTGGCTTCCGCCAATCACTTTGCAGGGAATCTCCGCGGTACTTCAAGTTCAAGTTTCCAGCAGATCCCCTGGGTTCAACCTCAGTGTACCCAAGGTTTTATATATCAGATTCATAGGTTTTATTTCTGCATGTGTAGGTTTTAGTTGTAAAACCTCTAGGAGCCCTAGTGGTGTTTCATATGTAGTGTCAGGAACCATAAGCTCATTTCAATTCAGTTGCATTTTTGCCAAGTTCCTCTCAAGTCTTCCTCTCAAGCGCAAGCGTGCGTGCTGTGTTTGAGGCTGTCTCGGATAGCCTCTTACACCTGGTAGCACTTCGTAGTCCTTCCAACGACCAAGTCAAGAGTCTGCATAGGCCGCTTGTGTAGCGTGCGCAGACATTCCAAGACCCCTGTCCGATTGTGAGAAACAATGGAAGGAATTGAGACGCCGATGGGCTCGATGCCTGGAGAAGCCGTGGAGCTGACGAATGAGCATTTTCCTCATTTGTCGAGCCACGAGTGGGCAGCCCTCGAGCGTATGCGAGCGGTCATCGGTGAGGCGGCTGTGATCAGCTTGCTGAAATCAGCGTCACCGGATGAGCAGAGGAACGCGCCCTACGAGTTTCATGCATCACGAGATCATGAACTCTCATCGACAGTCTGCAACTCCTGTCACGACGATGAGAGTAGCACCTCTGAAGCTCGATGTATCTCCGTACCGTGGCGGAGAGAACGAGCCTCTAGCGAGATGGTTCGTTGAGTTGGATGCAGCGATCACTGCAAGACAACTACGGGACCCAATACAGCAAGTGTTGTTTGCAATGTCAAAACTTGCGGGTTGAGCGAAAAGTTGGGCGTATGGGAAGCGATTGGCGGAGCCACATTGCTTCTACGACCTGGACGACTTCAAGCGAGAACTGAAGAAGGCTTTTGAACCTCCGCAGAGCGAATTTCGGGCTCGCGCAGAGTTCTTAAAGCTTCGTCAGGGTAAATACGACCTACACTCGTACGCTCAACGAGCACGATACCTTGTGTCAAGTATCGTGAATGAGCCGATTGATGCCTCAACACAAGTTGTGACATTCATGGCAGGGCTCAATGATGGTCCAATTCGGAACCAATTGTTCCGCGAGTACCCCAAGACGCTGGATGAAGCTATCGAGCGAGCGATGCAAGAAGAATTCAGCATCAAGCAAGCCAAGTTCGGCGGTTTTGTCGCTCGACCTCCAAGACAACAAGCGACAACATACAATGGCCCAGAGCCAATGGACATCTCGTTTGCCGATGTGACTGCAAGTCGACAGCCACGCAATGACGGGAAGTGTTTCCGTTGCGGCAAGCCCGGCCACATCGCGAGAAATTGCAAGGTGTCCTTGCCAAGCCAGCAAGCGACGCACGGTCCGCGATCGAATCGACCAGGCAGAGGCCGACAATTTGAGCGTTCCCAACAGCCAAAAAACGGGAACGACCAGTAGGAGCGGGGCTCCCTACTGGGCGAACTAAGAGTTCTGTGAATGTCGTGGGAGCGCAGAACTCTTGCCCCGGTGTGTGTAACGCACATGAAGTTTCCGCCAACAGATGTGAGCGTGTCGAGCAAGAGCCAACCTTGATAGTCCACAAGGTTAAGGTAGATGGTTACTCAGAACCTCTACGGGCTCTTGTAGACACTGGTGCGTCGAACAATTTTGTCCGCACACAAGTGGTGAGAAGGCAAGGTTTGGACCTGCCTATCTCGAACAAGGAAATGATCGTTCGCTTGGCGAATGGGTCGAAAGTGACGATGCCTAAGCGCGTGTTGCGTATGGCAATCGAGTGTGATGATTTCCGAGGTGAAGACGAGTTTATAGCACTCGACCTCGATGACAAGTTTGATCTGATTCTGGGAATGCCCTGGTTGAGAAGGTACCAACCGAGCATTGACTGGAAGAAGAAGAAGATCAGCGTCGACAAGCAAGCCGACGAAGACCTCGGCTGCTTGACAGCAAGAGAGGTGATTTGGGCATATACATCTGTTGAAGATGTGTATAATGAGAGTCAGGCGTGCGATGGCCCCTCACACTCAAATGACAAGCCCGTGAAGACCACTGGAGGTGGAGTAGTCAGGCGCCAGAAAAAGACTACTCCTGTGGCCAAGAGCGATAAAGAGTTCTGCTCTGACAGGATTAAAGAAGATAAGAAGACCGATGAAGAAGAACGAAGATCTGCAAGCGTCCCTGATCAAGACACAAGGAAGGCAGAAGATGAAGTGAAGAGGCAGGAACAAGCCACTTCAAGTGAATACGTGAACGTCGTAGTCTACAATGAAGAAGGCGACTGCCAGATAGCGCGTCATGTGCAAGTGGAAAATCCTCCAAGTCTGGCTCAAGAATTGATTTCCTTGCCGTTGATGAGCAAGAAGACGCTTGAGCGTAGCCTGGTGAAAGGCGAAATTTCGCAAATTTGTGTGATCGTCGATGAAGTTGCCGGCGATGCTATCAACACTGCGGAAGTGTTAGACGAAAGGACACGGAAGGAAAGGTTTGATGAGCAGTCGTGGGACGCTCTAAAGACAAACCCCGTGTATGGACTTGTCAAGGAATATGCTGACATATTTCCAGACAAAGTGCCAGACGAATTGCCGCAGGATAGAGGCATTCGTCACGAGATAGATGTACTTCCGGGAACAAAGTACTGTATCACAAGGCAATGGCCGCTACCGAAGGAACAAGTCGATGCGATCGATGAGTTCTTCGCGCAGCGACAGAAGGCTGGTCATGTGCGCGAGAGCAAGTCTCCGCACTGTAGTCCCACCTTTTGTGTTAAAAAGGCCACAGGCGGTTGGCGCATTGTTCATGCATTCAACAAATTGAATGATGCGACCATACCTGCTCAGACTCCAGTTCCACGAAAGGATATGATCCTTGATGGAATGGTTGGCAGCACTGTCTTTAGCGCGATCGATCTGAAAGATGGATTCTATCAGATTCGTATGCGTGAGAGTGATGTACCATTTACAGCAGTAAGCACCCCTAGTGGTATGCTGTGGGAGTGGATGGTGATGCCACAAGGTCTGAAGAACGCACCAGCAACTTTCAACAGAATGGTCACGAATGTACTTCGTCCATTAAGAGAGTTTGCACCGAGCTACTTTGACGACATATTCGTTCACAGCAAGGCCTCGGAAGGGAAGAAAGATGTCGATGTTCATCTTGGACATCTTCGTCAAGTCTTTCAAGTTATGCGTGAGAACAAACTGTACGCTAACTTGAAGAAATGCATCTTCTTCGCCCCCGAGATCCCTGTACTCGGTTGCTTTGTTGGCAAGAATGGCGTTCGGGTCGATCCTGAGAAGGTCAAGTCTTTTGACGATTGGCCTATTCCTCAGAACGTCAAACAGCTACGTCAGTGGCTGGGTTTGGCCAACTATTTGCACAAATACACGCGCAACTACGCAGCGTTAGTGCAACCCCTCACGAGTCTTTTGAAGAAAGAAAATGAGTGGGAATGGTCAGAGGAACATCAGGCAGCGTTTGCCGAAGTAAAGAAGAGCTTAAGAGAAGCTCCTGTCCTAGCTCTCGCAGACCATGAGAAGCCGTTCCATGTAGTCTGCGATGCGAGCGATTATGCCATCGGGTGTGCACTGATGCAACACGATGATGAGGGCAAAGAAAGAGTTGTATCGTATCAGTCACGACAACTCAGGCCCGCCGAAAGGAACTATCCAGTCCACGACAAGGAACTATTGGCCATGAAATATGCATTGGCAAAGTTTCGAGTCTATTTGCTCGGTGAAAAGCAGTTCGCTATTTACACTGATCACGCATCACTGCGGACAGCTGTAAAGACGCCTCACCTATCGCAAAGAATGGCAAGATGGTTTTCCTTTTTCGCTGAGTACAACTTTGTTGTGCATTATAAGCCCGGCAAGTCAAACATTCTTGCCGATGCACTGTCAAGACGTCCGGATTATGATCCGAAGAGCAAGAGTGACGACACGAACGGAGCGTGTCGACTCTGTGAAGACATCAACACGATTGATACGGGAGTGACAAGCACAATCCAAGAAGAAATTACTGAGGGCTACAAGCAAGACGAAGCATGCCAAGAACTGATCAAGTATTTCAAGAATCCCTCAGACGAGGCACTCCAGAACCTCCCATCAAGAGCAAGATCGCGTGTTCACCGTTACAGCATGCACAATGAGCTGTTGTATTATGCGGTTGACGAAAGGGGATCCAGCGAGGATCGTTGTCCCCAACGATGAAAGTCTGCGTCATCGACTCTTGTACGAGTATCATGACAGTCCTTCGAGTGGCCATCTCGGACGCGAGAAAACGTTTCTCAACTTGTCGCGAGATTACTACTGGCCACACATGTACAAGTGGGTTCGCAAGTATGTGAGAACTGCGAGATCTGCC
>GL376621.1:0-21343 GCA_000143045.1 Globisporangium ultimum DAOM BR144 | reverse complement strand
AGGACTCGTCCTTTATTGTCTCCACGCGAGAAGGCGACCATGATACTCCTTCCGAAGTATCTCAAGAGAAGTCCCTGCCTCTTCCACAGAGCGCAGTAGACGTTCGTGATACGCATCACGAGCTTTCTCAGCCTTCTGGAGTCGTTCAAGCTCGGCTTGAATCTTCTCGAACCTCTGTTCGGAACGTGACTCCATTGCCGAACGCTGAGCAAGACCATCGAAGAGCAAACCGATCTTCGACTCCTGCTCATTTAACCGGTCTTCGAGGCTTCCGCATCGGTCTTCGAGTACCGCGTTGCGAACTTCAAGAGCCTCGATCTGAGCGCGATGAGCACTCTTCCACTTCCAGAGTCGCTCAATCGTTTTCGCGTTCAGCCCCACCTCCTCTGATCGATCATCAGGGAGAGCGTCGTTGGATCGTTGAGTCGATAGTCGATCACGAGGATCGATCGACTCGTCGTCAGGGAAAGAAGCAGTTGAACCGTCAACGCTTCTACAGAGTACGGTGGCTTGGCTATCCGCCGGACTCGGACACGTGGGAACCCCGAGAGACTCTTCAGTCTGATGTTCCCGACGTGGTTCACAGCTACGAACAAAGCTTGTAGTGCTCTCGCGACCACTAGAACGACGAGAGCCAAGCTCTTTGCGGTCGTTCTCGAGCGTCCCTCCTAGGTTCCCTACCAAACCCTCGACAAGATGTTCATTCTCGAGTCGGACAAACGTCTTCCACGACTCGAGCTTCGCTGTGGTGGATTGGCCAGGATCGTCACTCCCGGACATCTTGCGCCAGCGGAAGAACAACTCCTTGTAGAACCGACGTCCTCCACACTTCGTGCGAATAGCGGAGATGTCGTACAAACCGGGAGCCGTCCGCTGCCGCTTCGTCTCGGGCTGTTCTTCGCGCTTCACTTGGTTGTTTGATCGCTTCATGGTCAATTGAAAAGTGAGAGCGGATACCTCTTCCAAAAGAAGTAAAGTCCATGATGGAACTTTAAGGGAGGGATGATGTAATGGGCTAAAGGCTGCCATTACATGCAAGGTGGCTCTTTGTGTGTGTCACACGCCACCTTGTGGAAGTGCATTGTGGGTGCGAAGATATTGGGTGAAACACATAAAAGTGATCCCACATGCACAGGCGACGTCATCGTCTGATGTCAGAGCAATCTGTGTCTGAGTTGAGTGTTGATCGCTCGCAATCATTGAGATTCGGCGTGATTACGCACGACAGTACTCTAGACATGTGAATGATGGTTCCTACTTTGGGAAACCACACTGGTGACGAGGCCAACGTGTCTCTACCATCTGAAGTGAGTGGCTTCCGCCAATCACTTTGCAGGGAATCTCCGCGGTACTTCAAGTTCAAGTTCCCAGCAGATCCCCTGGGTTCAACCTCAGTGTACCCAAGGTTTATATATCAGATTCATAGGTTTTATTTCTGCATGTGTAGGTTTTAGTTGTAAAACCTCTAGGAGCCCTAGTGGTGTTTCATATGTAGTGTCAGGAACCATAAGCTCATTTCAATTCAGTTGCATTTTTGCCAAGTTCCTCTCAAGTCTTCCTCTCAAGCGCAAGCGTGCGTGCTGTGTTTGAGGCTGTCTCGGATAGCCTCTTACATGCAGTCCGCATCTTTTGCTTCAGTGGTCCCATAATGCCGACGTCAAGCAGCTGACAGGCCGATGCTACATTGGGGGGCAAAGGACAAAAAGTAGAAAACAGCTCGCCGCAAACAATCTCGCATGATTGCTCGGAAACGTGAGCGTCAAGGTTGTCGATGAGGATAGTGGACGACCCTTCGATTTCTGACTGGAGGACGGCTTGGAGATACTCTCCTCAGACGCGAGCTTCCATCCACGCATTAGCCTGGGTTGCATAGTAGTGGCCAAATCATAAATATTCCGATAAATGAATAAAACACGCACGTTCCAACAAAATAGAAACAACAAGAGATAAGTACAGTGACGAACAGAACTGCGGAAATGTTTGGCACTTTTCAGTTTCAAGCTATATATATCAGGATCTACTGCATCAATTTGCATGAAAGTACCGTCGTTCGATAGATATTTATTTTAGCTATCCAACGATATAAGACGTTAAAATATATTATACATACTTGAGGAGATATGAAGATTCTTGCATCGTCACCTCATTTCCGCAGTTTTGTTCCTCATTTCCAAAAATCAAATTTTATTTATTTATTAGTGCTTTGTGTATCCACCTTTTGCTTCTAACACTGCAACTACCCTACTAGGCATACTTTCCACCAGTCTCTTGCATGTCACAGCTCCAATGTCATTCCATGTGTTCTGTACACGCTCCCACAGCTCGTACATGCTCTTCGGTTCTTCCTCGTACGAATTTAGCCTTCTCTTCAGCTCAACCCACAGATGTTCGATTGGATCGAGATTCGGAGGCTGCGGAGGACACTCTAGTATCTCGACTTCATTTTTTTCGAACCATTTCTTCGCCAATCTAAACGTATGCTTTGGGTCATTGTCTTGCTGGAAGATGATTTCTTCCTCTTTGTACCCGTAGTACTCGAGTGTTTGGAGGAGCTGTAATGGGACGCTGTTTACAACAGTCCCTAATACACGGCACACACGCTTGTGCAAACGAGGAAGCGATCTCGCGACTTGGAGGGAGAGAAAGACGACTTGAGGACTTGGAGGTAAATTTGCAACTGAATTGAAATGAGCTTATGGTTCCTGACACTACATATGAAACACCACTAGGGCTCCTAGAGGTTTTACAACTAAAACCTACACATGCAGAAATAAAACCTATGAATCTGATATATAAACCTTGGGTACACTGAGGCTGAACCCAGGGGATCTGCTGGGAACTTGAACTTGAAGTACCGCGGAGATTCCCTGCGAAGTGATTGTCAGGAGCCACTCACTTCAGGTGGTAGAGACACGTTGGCCTCGTCACCAGTGTGGTTTCCCAAAGTAGGAACCATCACTCTGTACTTGATTAGTACATGGATACTTGTGACATCATCAGATGACGTCATTCATACATGTGGGCGCGCATTGCGCAAGCAAAGGCACAGGTCTTTGTCCACAAAGTACGATTCGAAGGTGGTGTGTCCAATACTAAAGTATGGCACAGCCGCACCTTCATGTAATAGCTAGGTATAGCCCATTACAGGAACTCATCGTCAAGGATCTCCGTATACAGCTCTGCGTTGAGGCTTCCTTCAATTTTGGTCATGTATTCGGCGCCTTTGGCTGTGAAGTAACCCCACACCATCAAGCTTCCTCCGCCGAACTTGACCGTCCCTTCGATTTCTCGATCCGTTAGTTGCCTTGCATCTTGCACCCGTCGGACCCCAGACGATTGATATTTGTTCCGTCGCTCCATATCACGCGACTCCAGCCTTCAACGGTCCAACTCGCGTGCTTTTTCGCGAATTCGAGCCGAAGCTTCTTGTGGTGATCTTGAAGTCGAGGCTTTTTTTAATCTTCTTTCGAGCTACTAGACCGACTCTTCGTAATACGCGTCGCGCGGTGATTGGATGTACGATTGCAATCGCATCATTACGAAGCTGACGCGCCACCTTTGTTGCGGTGTTAGCCTTGCCTGAAGTGACAGCTCTCTGGATGCGGCGAGTTGTTGCTTCGGATATCTTGGCTGGACGACCACATTTAGACTTTTTCGCTGCTGGACAGACCTCGTCTCGTATCTTTCTTATTGTCTTCTCATTGACTTGGGGTTGTCTTGCAATCTGTCGGGCTGGAATCCCCTTCTCAAGGAGATTGACGATATTGTTCTTTTTTTAGATATCTTCTTCATGTCTTCAGCAGAACTAGGACCATGGACACCTGGGATGCGAGGTGGACCTACAAACAACTACGCTATTAGGGAACTTGATAGTTGCTTGCAATTCGTTGGTATTGGTAAGAAAAAATCTAGTCGGCGGTGAGGAACAAAACTGCGGAAATGATGTGGCGTGACTATAGTCGTTATATTTCCACGACTATGCACTATATGTTATGATGTCATATCGCTGGATAGCTAAAATAAATATCTATCGAACGACGGTACTTTCATGCAAATTGATGCAGTAGATCCTGATATATATAGCTTGAAACTGAAAAGTGCCAAACATTTCCGCAGTTTTATTCGTCACTGTATCAAGGTCCATAAATCACCAGCAATTTCTGTGAAGTTGAAGCTGTAAAGAACGGCCTCGCCGCAGCATGGACACATCTTCAACACACCTTCACGCATCCGGAGGTAATTGGGGACAGCCAGATGACTATCACGCGAATGAATGGATGCGCAGTAACCAGCTCCTCGACGCTCTCACCAACAGCGCATAGAGTCGACCTCCTGAGTGAAACTTTGCTTTGGTATCATGGCATCACGCAAAACGTGAAAACAATTAAGCCGCGGACAAAATGGCTAATATCGCCACGGACTCCAAGACTAACTCAACGTTCTCAACAGAATCCAGAGGAAACGCACAGCTCCATTACAAAAATGTTCGGACACTTCTACCTGGAGATTGTGCGGTAGCTTTAGCACCCTACCAGCCACCTTGGTCACTCAATGCAATACAGCAGTTTGAGGAATCTTAATCTAGCGTTGAGAGACACCTCACAATAAAGGGTAAATAGATTATCTTTTATTACTACTACGGCCACACTGCAACGCAGCTTTGCAGCAGAAGTATGATAGTGAAAATTGTCTATTGGTGATATCACTGTAATGAAGGATCAAACGACAACAAGCTCAGGATAGGAACATGTCCATCGAATTGATAATCCACAATATTGGTGTCGCACACAAGTATTGTCTTAAATTAAAATGAAATAAATCATCCATTCATTAAATACAGTTTCTCAAACTTTAATTTGAGTTTATTTAACTATGAAATGCCTTTTTGCAATAATTTTTATTTTAAATACTTCTAACCACCATTGCCTGAATAGTTCAGCACAACTAAAGTCATCCCCCATATGTGGATTTAGTGAGTATCCGTACATAATTGTGCTCATTTGACATCACAGTGAACAATGCCATCTATCAGTTCACCATTTGCACGTGTGTGTGATAGCACTTTGTTTTTTTATTCTTTCCTTCTAAACGTAATATCCAGCGTTTTCTATCTCTATGTTCAGTAAATTCCGTCCACAAGTAATTTGACATCGGGTGTGAAGGTTTTTGCACTTGACCAAGGAGAATGTAATATTGACTGTGAAACATGTAGTAGTAATTATTAGCACCGTTGCGTACATAAAGCATTATACCGACCAATGATAGCTATATTTTTTTAGTATTCATAGCTATGCCTATCTTTCCAAGTTGCTCTTTTCATAATTGCTCGTCATGAGGAGTAAACTTTAAAGGAGATATCAAGCAATTAGCTTTCGTTATAATTCGTTATTTCCATTTCGAATTACAGCCAAAAGATTCAGAGCTTCTCCGTGCTCCAGCACGGCATATGCGAAAATGTCTCGAATTACTGTTGTGCTCAGCTTGCCATAAACAGCAAGCTACCTTGTGCACTAAGTAGTGTGTGCCATCCCTGTTTTGGTGTGGTGTACGATCTCGAACAGGTACGAATCAACATTTATTCATTTTGCTGGGTGGGCGCAATTGCACACAATGTCAATGGGATGATGGGGCGAGTCACATCACGCAGAGAAAGGTGGTTACAGTCCTCTGTTCAGCGCCTGTGCAGACTCAGCAATACCAATAGACTCGCACGCGCGTGTCTGCGCATGAGCGACATCCTATAAGCTAGCAAGGAAGAGAAGTCGCGACTTGTTGCAGAATCCAATCCGCATGGCGCAGCACAGGCCCCACCAGTCGCGCGGGCTCCCCTCACACGCCGCCGCCGAGCGCCGCGCCGCGACGAGGCTGCGCACGGGCCCCGCAGTGACGCCGTACCAGCTTACGCCAATGACACGCTTCCGCGGTGGCGCGCGCAGCTCGTTCTCGTCGACATCGTCGGTGATCTCGGCCTGCTGCGACGATGAGGAACCAGGCGGCGAGAACGAACAGGGAGGAGACCTCGGCTACGACTACGAGGTGTGTGTGTTTGATTCGTTTATTCGAAGCCACGCATTGCGGAGAGGAGGAAATGTCGCTTATAAAGTTGTTTTTGTATGTGCAGGTGGTATTTACGGAGGAGAAGTTGGGGCTGACGCTCAAGTGCCAGGACGAGTGGGCGGACGACGTGGAGGAGCAGCAGCCGCGCACGGTTGTGAAATCGGCGAATGGCGTCGCCCAAATTGCCAACCAGATACACGTACGCCCGAGTAGCCAAAGGAGCTTCTGTATGGTAGCGTTTGGCAAGTCCTAATGCGCTTTTTGCATGTGTGTTGCACAGGAAGGAGATGTGCTGCTGTCGGTGAATGACGTGTCCGTGGTGAATCTAGAGTTTTCCGATGTGTTGTGCGTGCTGAAGGTGTCGACGCGGCCGATCCGCTTACGGTTCCGAACGTCGTCACCTCGGCGGTGGCTGAATGCGAGTATGCTTGCCGCGAGCGCAAGTGACGAGCGCGGTCGACAGGTCGCGGGCGGAGCTCGGGTGATGCTGTCGCTGAACGCGTTCCTGCTTCCGGAGGAGCCGCAAGAGGATGGCGACGATGCGAACGACGACGCCGATAGCCACTATGCAGTGCAGTCCGAGAGTTTTGGAGACGCCGATAGTACACGCACGACCGAAGACAGCTCTGTCATCACGGACATCACAGAGATCGAGTACAAAGCGTCCCGGCACTCGTCATCACGGTTTACGGCGTTCTTTCTGAGAAAGCCGTTTCGACGAGCGGACGGATTCGACCACAACCGCGTCGAGCTCCGCATGGGGATCATCCCCGCAGCCCCACGTCTAGAGATTTCGGCAGACTCGCCTTCCAAGGTACGGAATTTGTCTGCTGTTGTCATTGTTATTGTTGGTTACCTGGATGCTGACCGATGGGGAGGGGTGAATGAAAATGGTGTAGGCGGCAATACGCGTGTACTGGCGGGGCCATCCGAAGGCATTGTCGTACCACGTGCAGTACTCTCGGGATCGAGCCATGAGAGTATGGAAGAACTGGTCGGGTCAAGTGCGTCGCTCGAACGAGAACGAGCTCGAGCTGTTCACGGTGCTCTTTGGCCTGGACTTCGCCAAGAGCTACATCGTGCGGCTCCGCTTCGAGTTTGACAGCACGTACAGTCCAGGCGAGTGGAGTATGCCGAGTCGTCCGCTGCTGACGCCCGAGATGGACGCGTACCGAGCGGCACAGGCCCGAGCACGACGTGGCTAATGAAAAAGAAAAGAACATTTTGCCGTCCACAGAAGCAAAGCTATTGAGCGTGTCATCTGATGATCAGATTCAGTTCCCATTATTGCAACGCTGTGACACTCGGAGCATTGCACCCACAAGTACACTTGCTGTCGGTTAAATGAGTAAAAACACTGTCGGTATCCTTCTTCAAATTGATATCGTCAAACAATGAACCCTATCCTCGCGCTACGGGACTCCCACTCCCCACTTTATCGTCCTCTTATTGGTTGATTTCCTTTCAGCAAACATAATTCAGCCAATCCGAGTGCGGTACAGGTGCTGAAATTCTGGGGAAACTTGCGACGTCCTGTGCGTCGCGTCGACCCCGCACAACATATTGCTCAGTCCATTTTACTGAAGGGCCAATTGGAAACACAAAAATTATTATCGAACGACGAGTGCAGCAAGAGCTATCCGTGCCGTTCTTCTCCGTGTGTCCAGCGCCCAGCAGCAGCACACTCATCCGTATAAGAAGAGGTCGTACGCGCGCACGCTCGCGTGGTAAAGGACGAAGGCTTCTGTGTGGCCGTGTGTGCGTGTGTGTGTGGCGCTTTCCCCCTTTACAACCGTGCGATCGAGCGCCGAGTATTTAAGACGCCGCGATGCTGGAAGGGCCGCTCAAGTCGTGGATCTGCTACTTTCTGGACCAGTATGTCGACAGCGAGAGCGTGCAGGTGTCGGCGAAGCTGTGGAAGTCGTCGGAGCGCCTGAAGCTGGAGAACCTGACGCTCAAGAAGAGCATCATCCCGTCGTGGCTACCGTTCCGCTTGAAGACGGGTTTTATCGGCCAGTTTGAGGCCGATTTGCCGATCTCGGCGATTTTCGGGAACGCGTCCGCGAAGATCAAGTTTATCGACGTTTTGATTGTGCTCGCGCCGCTGCAGCATGATGAGGACGAGCAGCAGGAAGAGGTCGCGTCGCTGATCGAGCAGAAAATGCAGCACCTGGAGCAGGATTTGCTCGATCGATGGAACGGGCCGCAAGTGCCGGAATACACCGTGCCTCATGAAAGCGAGGGGTACTTTGGAACCGATGGGTGGATCGGTAGGACGATGACGAAGCTCATCGACAATCTGCAGATTGATATTCGGAATCTTCACATTCGAATAGAGGGCTTCTGGTACCCCACGACGCCGCTTCGAGATCCGTACAGCAGCAGCAGCTCGAGAAACTCGCAAGCGAACCCCGCGCACGTGAACTCAGCCAAGTTTGCAGCAGGCATCACACTCGGAGCCCTCTCAGCAGTGACGACGCCCAGCAGTTGGCGGATAGACGGCTTTGACGACGAAAAGGAGAAGCTGCCGGCAGAGAAGAGCCACCTCGTGTTCAAACTGATCAACGCGTTGGAGCTGTCGGCGTATGTGGACCCGCATGCACTGCATTTTATCCACTCGCGCGTGCACCCGAAGGTTCTGAGCTCGACGCTTTCAAGACTAAAAGAGATGGGGGCTAAAACGGCCCGCTCCGACTGGTGGAATGCCGATGAAAGCCTACATTCGCATCGATTTTTGATTGCGCCAATCGCAGTGTCACTCAAGCTCACGATGAACACTGCTGCGCAGCACACACAAACTGATGATCCGAGATATAACGCAGTATTCCATTTGTCCAAGCTCTCGATGGCTTTAGATGAAGATCAGCTGTCGGTGTTGAATCTGATTATTGACTCGTACAGTCGGCATGAACAGTGGCGAGTGATGGTGTCGGAGCAACTGAAGATAACAGAGCGGAATGCGGCCATTGAGTCGGAAAAGACGGTGCACATCGTTGAAGAGTATTTATTACTGTGGAAGCAGATCATGTCGATGAAGAAGGATGATCTTGAAATGCTGAAAAAGAGCGAGGTGTGGAGTCGCGCGACGTATATCGAGCAGCACTTTCCGTTTGAGCTGATCGTTTCTCTTCGAAATCAAGGCAATTTGGAAGATGTGAAAGCATCGTCCGTGCCGTTTGCGAGTTGGCTTCACGAAATGGGTGATGCGATGGGTATTCCGCTTCCAGAAATTAGTGTTGCCTTTCCGAAAGGACCCACTGGTCTCCTTTTTGATATCACTAAAGACGGAAATGTCGTTGTGAAGCGATGTGCGGAGAAAAGTGTGGCAGCGACGAAGGAAGCTGTCAAACCTGGCTTGCTGGTCATCAAAGTCGATGGGCAGCCTCTGCGATCGCAATTTCGTTTCAAGTCGGGCCTGGATTTGCAACTACGACTCGATTCCATGGACGAGAAGGTGTTGACGTTTCGTCATCCGTTGGTGAAAACTCCAGAGGTTACTCCGGCTCACCTTGTGTCTCGCGTGTCGCTGAGTGCAGACTCTCTTCATTTTCGGCTTGTGCGTGCTTCGAAGAAGAAGGTGATTGCTGAAGCGACACTCGATCATCCGAATGTCGTTATCAAAGGCTTTGGGCCAGATCTGTTCTCGTATCATCTGTACGAAATCGCTACTTTGGACTACTTTATCCAAAACATGGCGTACGAAGATGGTAGTGGAAACTATTGTATAGCATCGAGCATCAGCAACCCGACTGACTTGGAATATCGCGATGGTGCAGAAGAATACTCGCACGCATCACTCAGGCTCGTGCTTAATTATCTTCATGATCAGCATCCAGACTCGACCGAAGGAAAAGTCACTTCGTATGGCTCAAAGACATCGTTTTACTTGAGTGACTCGATTCTAGTGTTTGACGAACTGAAAATGACCAAGCTCCTGGAAGAATGGAGCGGATTCTCGAATGGAATATCGACTCAGTATACCAGCTACGTCCACCCTAGCATCGGAACTGGTCTCAGCACAATCCCATCAGCTTCCGAGTCGCCTTCAATATCGTCGCTAGCTCCGACTAGCTCAATGAACAACAGCCTGTCAGAAGACGCGTTGCCAACAGTGACGACTAGCAGCTACTCGTACGAAATCAAAACGGACAATCTTCAATTATTTATCAGCGCTACGAAGAAAATAGAGCCACTAACTCCAGTGAAGAGCCAGCCATCTTATCGACTACTATTAAAGCAATTGGTCAACAACGAGCCAAGTGTTGCGCCGGTGCAGCCAGACTGGGTGAAGGCGACCCGAGCAATCTTAGTGGTACAACGATTTATTCGTGGAGCTATCGTGAGAAAGCGCAAAATGGTTCGACTAGCACTGACGAAGAGTCGCTGGATGTACTACCAAGGAGACGAGATAATGGGTTGGCTGTTCACAAGAGATGATACGCTTGCTTTTCGTCGCTGGCGTCGATCATGGTGTCACCTTGATGAAGATTCCATTTTCTCAATGCACGAGAATGGTTCTGGTGCTGAGCTCTTGGACGAATTTAAAGTGGTGGGATGCAAAGTAATCCTGCTGCCAAATGTGCGTGGGGGGCCGTACGCGGGGTCTGGTAAACGATGTAACATGCTGGAGATCTGGACAGGCGGCGGTGTTCTCTGCAAGGTTTTGAGCTCGACCAACCTGGATGAACTGCAAAAGTGGAAGGTGTGTATCGAGAACAGTGCGCGGAATGGCGCTAGACGGTCAATACTGGATGAAGACGATATCGATGAAACGATTTACGGATCAATGTACGAAAACTCGGTGTCTTTCGACGACGACAAGATGCGCTATGACGAAGAGAGCAGGACGGCTCGATTTTTATCGCGGGATTTCGGACCCGAACAGCTTTTGCTTGGCGGTTTCTCGGATTCGTACCATCCTTCAACGGAGCTCCACGAAGAAAAATCGTTCTGGATAACGCTCAGTGTTTCCGATTTAGTTGTCATGACGGATGTTCACCAAGTCTCGGAACCTGAAAAATCGGCTTTCCGCCTCTTTATTGGGGTCAAGAGTCTGAGCGCAGCGGATCATCGGAAAGAGAGCAATCATGGCTTGCTGCACATTGGCGACGAGTTTTTGAGTTTGAAGAACGGCATTTTGGCACCTGCAAAGCTTCGTTCCGATCGTCTACAGTGTGGTCAGTTCCTCTCGTTGAGTGTGTCTTACCGTGGTGCGAACGTTTCTCCCGATTGTTTTGTCCTGAAAAAAGGGCTGCACGTGGACATGGACGTGTCTGGGTGGGTGATGCCTCTCAACTTGACGGAAATGATTTTCGACATCATCGACGTGCTGGACATTCTGTGGACGGATCCATCCCAATCAGCATCCGAAGAATACGTTCCTGTGGCGAATCCAGCTCCGTGGTATAAAGTGACTGAACTCTTCATTCATATTCGGGCTCCTATGCTGGAAGCGTATGTGGAGGATTCGCACTGTGTTGCAAAGCTTTCCATCGAAAAAAGCTCATTCTCCTATCGAGCAGACCCAGGGATGGAAAATCTGAAAATCCATCTTGGTCCGACCGCGCTGTTCGTCCTTACCGATGAAGTTGCACTTCGGCTTGCGCAAGTTGACAAGCTTTGGCTTGGATATGACCTTCGTCTTCACAAGATTACTGACATCAACCATGAATGTGCACTGTGCTCAGATGAATCCGGTAGGCGACCAATTTGCCATCGTTCAGTCTCCATTTCTATCGGTCAAGTAAAGTTAGAAGCCGATCGGCGACTTGAGCTTCTTTTTGCGCTATTGGAAGCGCTGGCCCAGAGTGAAGAAGGTGGAGATGAATCCATGGAGAATCCCACTGCCAAGTTCGAGGAAAGGTTTGGCGGTGAGGAAAAAGAAGGCACTCACTCTGCATCACCAGCAGGGTATAATTCGACCCGCCTTACATCATCTGACTTCCTACAAACCGAGCGAATGCAATCGATGCAGTTCAGTTTCAATGACGATATGATGGAACTGCGACCAATGTATTCGGGATTTGGTCGAACTTACGTATCTCCCACGGGTCGGAGTCGAATATCTACGGCGACCTCGGCAGGATTGAACAACTTGACATCCCAAGAGAACGATAACAAGCCGAGACCAAGATCTACTGCGTCGTCATTCACTCCGTTGCTGAATTACCAAACGTATTTCGCCATTTTGGAAGATGTGGGGGAGAACCAGTTGCGTCAACGAACGCTTTTCC
This sequence comes from Globisporangium ultimum DAOM BR144, assembly GCA_000143045.1. Classification (NCBI taxonomy): domain Eukaryota; phylum Oomycota; class Peronosporomycetes; order Pythiales; family Pythiaceae; genus Globisporangium; species Globisporangium ultimum. Next base: position 9,053 of record GL376621.1, on the reverse strand, counting down.
GGACTCGGATGCGCCTTGGTCGCATTCACGACAGAATGACCGTCTCGTGCTATTCCGTTGTGTTTGAAGTCATTAAGCGGAGCCTCTCGGTAGTTGCGTTGGACACCTACATTCCTGTTATGAACTTCGCTCTCAGCGACATGAAATTGCAGTGTATGACCCGAAGTGAGTTTGGTTTCGACTACGTGGTTGATGCCAGTTTGGAAATATCGGCCCGGTATTATAACACCGCGCTTGCTGACTGGGAACCGTTTATTGAGCCTTGGCGTGCGTATGCTAAGGTTAGAAGCGATCAAGGCGAGTCAGGGACTTCAATGGAGTTGAGCGCGATGCAGAGACTGAATATCAATTTCACCGATGCGTTTGTACGGTTGCTGAGTAGTGTCGCGAAGAACCGACGAAGACAAGTAATGTATGTCGAGAAACGCACCCCAGCTGCAGTGGCAGCAGACGGAGAGGCAAAGAAGGAAGATGGTCGTGTGTGCGTGCTCAACAACTTGGGTGTTCCAATCCGGCTAGCGAACCTAAACACCTCCCGAGCTGGAACGCTTCATGTTGAGGTTCGTGATGGGTGGAACTTTCCAGGCTATTCTCGTTTTCACGACGTTCGTGTAGATGTGATGCTGCTGCCGTGGTGGCACCCTCGCGAAGCGGCAAAACTGGAGAATCTCCGTCACAAGTTTTCGCTTCCGTATGGTGGAGCTCAATCGGGGGTAACTCCAATCCTGCGAATTGATATTTTGTCAACAGACAAAGGCAAGCGCAATTTTGTTTTTGACCACGTCACGAACAAGTACGTTGAAGTTGATGAGGAAGCTGATGATGACACCGAAGACGATTGTACACCGCTTTCGCAACCCCAGGTCTCGGGATTAACGATGGGAAGAGAAGACAGCTCCGCGACAAAGGAGAAGTGGTTCTCGATTGGAACAGTGGAAATCAATCTGGCTGGAAGTGTCATGGGATCTCTTGGAACCAAGCTGAGTCGATGGTACCGTCTTCACGACGTTCGAGGCAACGCTACAGGAGAAATCTTTCTCGCGTTGGATTTTGTTCCAAACTCGAGGAGCGATAGTTATGGCAAGATTAACGAGCCGGAACAGGTGAAAGACGGCCAGTTTCTCGTCTTCGATCCTCTGAAAATCATCACGACGAAAGATGCCAAGTCGAAGCTCTCCAAGAGACAGAAGCAAAACTCCAGCTCGAGCCAGAAAGACAATGCGATTTTATCGGAAGGACTACGCGGAAGTTACATTCCTCCATTGGCGCTTGAAGTCATCATTGGTTCTACGCGAAGTAGCTTACTATGTCCTCTTCGGAGAGCAGGAAAGTTTCTCATTCAAGGCGACAAGGTACTCGCGGAAGTGAAAGTCGCTCAACGTGACGAATCTCGACGTGTGCTATTGCTGAGTTCCCCTGTCCAGCTGAAAAACGGTACGATACGTGGGCTGAAGCGCATGGTTGCGTGATTTGTTACTAATAGTGTTTCTGTCTGTTCTGTCTAGATACCAATATTGACGTGGACTTTTGGACAGCTCGAACGGACTTGCAGGCTGGAGAGGTAACAAGTGCTAAGTTTGCATACCTGTTGCACTCAATCTCTAACTCCATGCTATTTGATTAGAGCGGCATGCTGCCTAAATCCGACAAGGCCATGGTGCTGATGACAGGAAACAAGATCTCGGTTCCTCTGAGTGCGATGTTCGGCGATGAGAAGCAATCTGTCATTATCAAAGTGGACGGCTGCAAACCGACAGTCATCGCTGATTTGGGAAAGCTCGCGGCTGGCTCTTCGATCATGACGCTTGAACCTGAGGACGGATCTACGTCGGGGTATTGCTTCTATGTGAATATCGTGTCTTTCATGCGAAAAGTGTACCGAGAAGATTACCAAAATGTGATCACACGCGGAAATGCGACTCAAGACAGCGAACTGCAAACGTACGCAACGAAATACCAAATTTGCTTGCACTCGTGCCTCGTCTTCGAAAATACACTGCCGATCCGAGTGCAGTTCAAGGTTGTCGCTCAAAAAAGTGCGTTGCAAGCAGAGTCCGTTTTGCGAGCAGGGACGTTGTCGCCTGGCGAAGAAGTTCACCTTCACGAGTTTCAGAAGAATGCGCAGCTACTCCTTCGACTACCAGAGATGGATTCAATTTGGACGCGAGCGATCAATCTCGGTGACTGTATTTTTCGAGAAGGTATGGATCGTTCTGTGAGGTCGATGCTTGGTGCAGCTGGCCATTGGGATCCGATCGTTGAATTCATCCCGTCTCTTCAAAGCTCTGACGTGATTTTCAAGAATGAGGAAGACACAGATTCCAAGAAGGTTATCTCTCGATTGGATTTTACTGCAGCAGACGACGGGAGTCCACGTGTCGTGTTATATTGTTCGCTGTGGATCTACAATCAGTCACATGTGCAGACGATGCTGTTTCGATGTGCAGACGAAATCAATCCGCATGTCTTGCATGCACCACAACTGGTACCTCAGAGGCCTGTGCCTCGATTGATGGATTGCCCCGGGCTGGCTTTTGAAATGAGCACAATTATCGATCATGAAGTTTCCCGTTGGTCCGAGAAAATCCACTCGACAGTCGTTGGTATCCAAGCTCCAATCGCGCTTAAATTCGGAAGCAAGTTAGGGCCAAAATCAAGAAACGAGATTGGCATCTCCATTCAACGGCCAATGGGACAATTTCATAGAACGACTCAAGTGGTGGTGACGTCGCGATTCGTGTTCGTGAACAAAACCAACTCGGCTTTCAAGGTATCGCAGAATGGGAGAGACAACGACCGAGTGGTTGAACTTCCTACAGTGTCAAAGAGCGGAGAGCCTACCACTTGTCATTTCGATTTTGATGCGTCTGCGAAAAACACTAAGCGAGAGGTTTACATTCGGATGGATCATAGCGGTGCGGAGTGGAGTGGACCGTTCTCAGTTGTTGAAGAAAAAGAATTTCCGTTGAAGCTGAAAGGAGCAGTACCGAAGAGATGGGGTGAGTCAGGCAGCGACGAATTTGAGCGCGACGGGTTTTCGCTGAGCGATGTTCATATGCCTCGACTGAGGGTACGCATTAGCACCGTTGGTGCGAGTATGGTGGTGACTTTGATGAAGGATGATCCACCAATGTACCTCATCTGCAATCAGTCAAGCTCCGATTTGTTGGTCAATCAAGTCTACTCGTCTGACGAAACGGTCATCATTCAAAGCATGGAGTATGTGCCGTTTGCTTGGCTGAAACCGGATGGAGCCAGGTAAATGATCTCACATTTTCAACTAGAGAGCTTTGAGATGGTTTTTCACGTTTCTTTGTGTTGCACAGGCGAGTTTCGTGCCGCGCGGTTGCTCCGGGACAACACCATTCATCTTCTCCTGTTTCGCGGGTCTACGATTTTGCTAATCTGGATCGAGAGAAAAGAGCAGATGGATTGAAATTCTGGCTTTTTGGGGAGCAAATCAAGAACATATCTGCTGAAATCCTCGTGGAAAGATCGTCTCGAGTGCTGGTGTTTCGAGATCAGTACCTGGACATACCCCCGAGTTACATTCTCGAAGTCAAAGTTATTGCTGCTCGTCTGAAAAACGACATCTCACTGCGGCAAGATGCTTTGGCTGAATTTCTCGTTGAAACGGACCATCAATCGGTGAGTTTTTGTTCGTACATGTTATTTCATGTTGATGAAAAGCTGTCTGTTTCTAACTTGTGCTTTGTGACGAGCGCAGCCAATTGCTATCGAGTCGAAGGAGGTCAAGACTGCGCATGTGTATCGCTTTGACTCGGACATGGAGTTTGAGTGCACTTCTCGTCCGAAAAAGCTGATGCTGAACTTTTACGAGAACCAGAGAGATGTGGTCACGAGAGAGTTGGCGGCTTCGTTGATCGGAATCGATGATGAAAATCTGTTTCATTGCAGTCAACTACACAACGACATGACTCTACCCCCAAGTCCCATGGATGGGGAAGGTGCTGGCCCATTTGAGATGATGCGAACTCCATTGGGCTCTCCCACTACACGAGAGCAGGCAGTATCGGAAGGCGCATCGCTTCCCAGACACCGACCATTTTACGAGAAGGACGATTCGTTCGTGGGGGAGCCACTGCATTTGAGTGATGCAGAGCGGGTTAGCGTTTCTTCTTCGGAGACATCAGAAGCCGAAGAGCGTCACGCTGACATCTTAAAAGAAAGCTCAGGCGTTGTGGAGATCCGAATTCCGAAGAAGGCGTGGTCTCGTTTTGGTGTCGGAGCGAAACGATCGCTAGCGTGGTCCTACAATAATGGCGAGCAAGCAAAGCGATCTCTGGGACGAAGAGAAGGGCACTGGTGGGAAATGCGCCATCCAGAGACTGGTGAGATCGTGGGCGAAGTGCAGGTCGCGTTGAAGTTCCGGACGTCCGAACGTGAGCACACGCATCCAACTAACATTTTCAATGTCGGACTGTCGATTCCGAGTATTGGAGTGTCGTTTCTGCACAATGCGAATTCGAATATGGTGGAAGTCGCGTATCTATCGATGCAGCGAATGGGGCTCCTCTACTCACGTGTTGGCGGAAGCAGCGAGATTATTTTCTCCCTGGGCAATCTTCAGATGGATAACCAGATGGACGCAGAGGTTGTCTTGGGTCCAAAGGTCCATCGAGTGAAAGAAGGGGTCTCAGTGCGGCTTCGTGATCGGTGGCGCAATGCGATAAACTATCGCTATCGTGGAATTTTTGAGCAGCTTGACACGACAAGTATGAGCGTCGTGCAGTTCCGTATGCTCTGGAACTCAAGTTGCACTGCTGGAGAAGTAACCCATTATGAACTGATCGAACTGATCATGCAAGAAGTGGAGATCTCGACCGATGAGAAGTTCGTGGTGAATCTGATCACTGTGTTCCAAGGTCTGGAAGGGTTGACCAGTCCGCACACATTTGAAGAAATCGTGAACACACAACTTGACTATGCGAACAGCGGATCGGGAGCAGCGAGCAGTGGGTCTGGCGGTGCTGCTGCTGACGAGAATGGCGCGGCAATCACGGACGGCATCTACATCGAAGAGCTCAACATTGAGTCGATCCGCTTGAAGTTCAGCATGGAGCTGAATGGCGGGCGGCACATCAAGACTCTTGGTCCTTCAGGTCGTCGGCTGGCGGTGTACCTGCCTGAGTCGAACGTCAAGGACTTCCGGTTATACTTGACGAAGTTGACGTTCAACCATCTGTACGAGCCGAAGTCGAGCGTGATCGAGAAGGTGACGCGTCGGTACCAACAGCAAGCCGTGATCCTCGTGCTGAGAGGGTTGCATACCGTGTCTGTGTACGCGAATCCATTCCGGATCGTGTATCGTCTCGGCCACGGGTTGGTGGAGTTGGTTCGCATGCCTGCACGAGGGCTTGCTTCGGGAAGTCCAGTGGAGCTGATCACTGGAGCGTACCTGGGTGTTCGGTCCTTGGCGATGAACACGATCAGTGCAAGCTACGAGATCGTGGCCGGCGCAACGGGTATCTTTGGCGCGTTCCTATCGCCACTGGTGCCGGAGAGCAAGCGGAAGGCGTTCGACGAGGACTTGATCGGCTTCCAGCGTGCGGTGATCGAGGAAGTGGACTCGTTCGACGCGGCTGAGGAGCGGACGATGACCAAGGTGATTGTGCGCAAGCCGCGCGTGTTTGACCCGGCGGGGGTGGGACTTCTCACCGTGTATGGCCCGGGCTCCGTTCCGTTGGAAGAGCAGGATCGCATCGATCATAAAGCAGTGGTGCTCTTGCAGCACTGGTGGCGCCGTCGTCGCCGCGCGAACCTCATCTACGAGGAAGCGCTGCGTCTACGTCCTGAGATCGGCCGCGTCAGCGCGCGCCACGCCCACGGGCTCACGTGCGCCATCATGTAGTCGGTCGCATGCAGTCGTAGAGACGAAGCGTCCAATTTAGCTGACGTGTTCAGGACCAAGTGAGGTGCGGCCAGTGGTGCCAAGAGACAACGTTTTGCTGTAGAGTAGTGAGTCTCCTCCCTGTGACCGAGTGTGCAGCACGAAGAGCGATATGGAGAGGAGCGTGTAGTTAGATGTGATTATTTATTGCTGTTGAATGTGTTGATTTAATCGTACAGAGTACATACACAGCATGTTCGTTTGCGAACACACCCAACAACATGTTGTCTATTGCCCACATTGAGTTGGTTGGTTTTAAGGAGGAGATGATATTACTTGCGTTGAGGAGTCAGTATTGAATTGCTAATCAATCACCAAAGAGAGAGAGAGAGAGAGATAATAGAAGATGATAAGAAGAGGTTGAGATGGTCATTCGAATTTGAGTTTGTATGCAAATAAATAATAATAATAATAATAATAATAATAATAATGTAATATCTAATAAAAGAGAGGGTAAGAAGATAACAACAACTTCTCATATCGCCCACACTCACTCACGCTGCCTTGGAATAGCGACAGCGGACGTTCATCAAGGAGCGCCGCGTCCCGTTTTCTCTTCCTTTATATACAAATAAAAAAAGAAGAAACCAGTCGGCGGCACTGCGACATCCCGAGTCAATGAGTGGGGCCTAATACGATCATCAAAGTTATTGAGATTGTCTACGTTGGAAAACCAAGTAGAAATGAGTGTACTATAGAAAAGATCCTGTTTAAGTACGGTCATGAGTTGCTGGAAGACCATACACGCTCTACACTATATACCCTGGCCGTTCCACACGGTGCCAACCTACAAAAACCAATGCAGCATGTCTCTTGACGCCCAATCACATCGCGAGTCGGGTCCAGTAATCGGATGGGATTAGGTGGTAAAAAGCAGACACAACAGGACATGGGTGCACACATCTCTTCGTGCCAATGCATATCTGTACTTTAGAGACGCGGCGTTGCATGGGTACACATCCGACCATCACCAGCCAGCAGCACAAAAAATCCACCAGTGAGTGAAGCCATGTGGCGCCACGACATGTACTGTAGACGATCGTGAGGATGGGGATGCGTACCATGACGCAGACGATTCGCTATGGAGAACGAGAGTGGAAATAGTGCATGAACGACAACACCTCACTACCGAAGAAAGCACCCAGCGCGTGTGGACAGCATGTGTGATGCAAGTGCGGGCTGTGGCACATCGGATGAGAACGCTCAAAGGAGAAAAGATCAATGCAACTTGCCTGAACCAACTGCTCAGTGTACTGGAGAGACAAGATTTCTCGCGCCAACTGGAAGCATGGGCGACGGCGCGTCTGTATTTCGATGGAGGTGAACGCGGCAATCCAAGTCCAGGAGGCAGCGGATGGGCACTCACCTTCCTGAATGAACGCTGCAATCGATGGGAACTCAAAGCATGCGGCTATGCGTACATGGGACCGGAAGTTGCGAACAATTGGTGCGAATACAGCGCACTGAAAGAAGGCCTGGCATACAGTGCACACTACCTACAGCATTATGAAGTCAAGTTGGAAGTCTTCGGAGATAGCCAAATGATTATCGCAGCCCAGAACGGGTTTTCCTCAATACGCCAGACCAAGTTGCAGCCACTAGCAGTTCGGGTAAATCAAATCATCGACAACTTTGCGTGGGTCTCCTGGAATCACACAAAACGAGAACAAAACAAAATGGCGGATCTTCTCGCCAACATGGCAATGAACTCCAAGAGTGCGAAGATACTCACCGACGAATCGCGGGGAAATGATCGAGTTCTTATGTCCCAAGTCGCAGATCTACTCGAAAATGACGTCGGTGCCACACCGTCAAAACTTAGAAACACCTCACTCTCAGCAGTGTTAATGAGACTCCGGAATTCTTAAACTATATGTAGATCATAAGTTAAATAGAATGACCTTCTCTCTCTCTCACCATGACGCAGACGACTAGTACCGCGCCTTTTGCGACGTTGAACTTCGCGTCCGTCTGCGGCGGCAGTCGGTGCAGTCAGTGCAGTCAGTGCAATCAGTGCACTCAGCGCAATCAGCGCAATCAGCGCCAGCCCGAGCGACCAGGTGCTAGTGGAGAAGCCGCGCTCGAAGCTCGTGGCGTCGTGGACATGAACTTACCGAGCTGATTCAGTCGCGATGCGTCCCCGAGTCGGTGCGACGTTCATATTGCATGGTTCGCGTTTGCCGGTGGCCAGTGGTGCCAAGAGACAACGTTTTGCTGTAGAGTAGTGAGTCTCCTCCCTGTGACCGAGTGTGCAGCACGAAGAGCGATATGGAGAGGAGCGTGTAGTTAGATGTGATTATTTATTGCTGTTGAATGTGTTGATTTAATCGTACAGAGTACATACACAGCATGTTCGTTTGCGAACACACCCAACAACATGTTGTCTATTGCCCACATTGAGTTGGTTGGTTTTAAGGAGGAGATGATATTACTTGCGTTGAGGAGTCAGTATTGAATTGCTAATCAATCACCAAAGAGAGAGAGAGAGAGAGATAATAGAAGATGATAAGAAGAGGTTGAGATGGTCATTCGAATTTGAGTTTGTATGCAAATAAATAATAATAATAATAATAATAATAATAATAATGTAATATCTAATAAAAGAGAGGGTAAGAAGATAACAACAACTTCTCATATCGCCCACACTCACTCACGCTGCCTTGGAATAGCGACAGCGGACGTTCATCAAGGAGCGCCGCGTCCCGTTTTCTCTTCCTTTATATACAAATAAAAAAAGAAGAAACCAGTCGGCGGCACTGCGACATCCCGAGTCAATGAGTGGGGCCTAATACGATCATCAAAGTTATTGAGATTGTCTACGTTGGAAAACCAAGTAGAAATGAGTGTACTATAGAAAAGATCCTGTTTAAGTACGGTCATGAGTTGCTGGAAGACCATACACGCTCTACACTATATACCCTGGCCGTTCCACACGGTGCCAACCTACAAAAACCAATGCAGCATGTCTCTTGACGCCCAATCACATCGCGAGTCGGGTCCAGTAATCGGATGGGATTAGGTGGTAAAAAGCAGACACAACAGGACATGGGTGCACACATCTCTTCGTGCCAATGCATATCTGTACTTTAGAGACGCGGCGTTGCATGGGTACACTCCGACCATCACCAGCCAGCAGCACAAA
>GL376620.1:1611039-1683196 GCA_000143045.1 Globisporangium ultimum DAOM BR144 | reverse complement strand
GGCGGGCCTCCGGCTGTCCCACAGTAACATACCTACATCGTGCGAGCACGCAAAAGCGAGGAGTGAATGCGTGCAAGCGAGGCGCACAAGAGAAGGACGGAAGGAAAGAGAGAAAGGAAAAAAGGAAGGAGAGCAATGTCGAAAGCTAGAAAACAAAAAAACAAAGGTGTTCCCGTGTTGGGACTCGAACACGGGTCTGCTGGGTGAGAGGCAGACATCCTAACCACCTAGACTATCTGGGAAGTCGAAACACAACCAACACCGACACCACAAAACACATACACACACACACACACACATACAAACACACCACTACATACATCAACAACAACACACAAACACACAAACACACAAAAACACAAAAACACAAAAACCACACCACAGCAGCACTCACAACCCCTACTACCCCCTCAATCCCACCACACCTCTTTTTGCCGCTCTTCCTGTGCTGCAAACGAAGTGGGTCTCCCTCGCAGGCAGTGCAGTCGGCCGCACACCTCACTGCTCACTGTGTTGGTCGCTTGCACATGGAAGAGAGGCCGACAAACACATAAAACACATAAAACACACAAAGCAACACCACACAGTGGACAAGCGGCAAGCGCGGACAAAAGAAGACGCGTCCAAAAGCAACCTCCGTTGAGCGTGGTCGGCCAGCCTGTTCGCCGGCGCGCCGCACCGCGCTCGACCAGACCCGACCCCACGGACAAACGCGACCGTCCCCAGCGAACGAGGGCGATGCCACGGGCCTCCGGCTGTCGCAGACAAAAGTAGCTACAACGTGCGAGCACGCAGAAGCGAGGAGTGAATGCGTGCAACCGAGGCGCACGAAAGAAGGCCGGAAGGAAAGAGAGAAAGGAAAGAAGGAAGGGGAGCAATGTCGAAAGCAAGAGAACAAAGAAAAAAAGGTGTTCCCAAACCGGGACTCGAACCCGGGTCTGCTGGGTGAGAGCCAGCCATCCTAACCACCTAGACTATCTGGGAAGTCGAAACACAACCAACACCGACACCACAAAACACATACACACACACACACACACATACAAACACACCACTACATACATCAACAACAACACACAAACACACAAACACACAAAAACACAAAAACACAAAAACCACACCACAGCAGCACTCACAACCCCTACTACCCCCTCAATCCCACCACACCTCTTTTTGCCGCTCCTTCCTGTGCTGCAAACGAAGTGGGTCTCCCTCGCAGGCAGTGCAGTCGGCCGCACACCTCACTGCTCACTGTGTTGGTCGCTTGCACATGGAAGAGAGGCCGACAAACACATAAAACACATAAAACACACAAAGCAACACCACACAGTGGACAAGCGGCAAGCGCGGACAAAAGAAGACGCGTCCAAAAGCAACCTCCGTTGAGCGTGGTCGGCCAGCCTGTTCGCCGGCGCGCCGCACCGCGCTCGACCAGACCCGACCCCACGGACAAACGCGACCGTCCCCAGCGAACGAGGGCGATGCCACGGGCCTCCGGCTGTCGCAGACAAAAGTAGCTACAACGTGCGAGCACGCAGAAGCGAGGAGTGAATGCGTGCAACCGAGGCGCACGAAAGAAGGCCGGAAGGAAAGAGAGAAAGGAAAGAAGGAAGGGGAGCAATGTCGAAAGCAAGAGAACAAAGAAAAAAAGGTGTTCCCAAACCGGGACTCGAACCCGGGTCTGCTGGGTGAGAGCCAGCCATCCTAACCACCTAGACTATCTGGGAAGTCGAAACACAACCAACACCGACACCACAAAACACATACACACACACACACACACATACAAACACACCACTACATACATCAACAACAACACACAAACACACAAACACACAAAAACACAAAAACACAAAAACCACACCACAGCAGCACTCACAACCCCTACTACCCCCTCAATCCCACCACACCTCTTTTTGCCGCTCTTCCTGTGCTGCAAACGAAGTGGGTCTCCCTCGCAGGCAGTGCAGTCGGCCGCACACCTCACTGCTCACTGTGTTGGTCGCTTGCACATGGAAGAGAGGCCGACAAACACATAAAACACATAAAACACACAAAGCAACACCACACAGTGGACAAGCGGCAAGCGCGGACAAAAGAAGACGCGTCCAAAAGCAACCTCCGTTGAGCGTGGTCGGCCAGCCTGTTCGCCGGCGCGCCGCACCGCGCTCGACCAGACCCGACCCCACGGACAAACGCGACCGTCCCCAGCGAACGAGGGCGATGCCACGGGCCTCCGGCTGTCGCAGACAAAAGTAGCTACAACGTGCGAGCACGCAGAAGCGAGGAGTGAATGCGTGCAACCGAGGCGCACGAAAGAAGGCCGGAAGGAAAGAGAGAAAGGAAAGAAGGAAGGGGAGCAATGTCGAAAGCAAGAGAACAAAGAAAAAAAGGTGTTCCCAAACCGGGACTCGAACCCGGGTCTGCTGGGTGAGAGCCAGCCATCCTAACCACCTAGACTATCTGGGAAGTCGAAACACAACCAACACCGACACCACAAAACACATACACACACACACACACACATACAAACACACCACTACATACATCAACAACAACACACAAACACACAAACACACAAAAATACAAAAACACAAAAACCACACCACCTCAACCCGTTGGCTGTGGTTGACCGACATGTTGAAATACGGTGCGACTCGGTAATGCTGTGCCCATAAGCACATCATGGCGTTCAATCACCCGCAGGCGCACACAATACCGCGTACGTAGCGGTAACAATGGCTCAACCAAGATAACATCAGGCGTCGTGACTGCCATTGAGCAGTGCCTGGACGAGGACTGTGTGTTCACGCCCAGAGCTATCCACCAGTCACTGCGCTGCGAGACGGTCCTATCGGTCGGCACAAGCTCTATCCGCCGTTTTACACGGTCAATACGCTGCGTGTTGAAAAGCCACCCATGAATTCAACACAAAACAAGGCGCTGCAAAAGGCGTTCACGCTGGAGCTCAAGGAGGACCACGAATTGAACGACATGATTGTGTGGCATGACGAAATGAACGTCGACGTTTACCTGGCGCGGCGACAAGGACGTGCAGGTGTTGACAAACATGCAGTCGCCCAACACCTAGCGTCGCGCGGCAAGAACTTGCACGTGCAGTGTGGGGTCTCAAATCGTATGGACGTCGTCTTGTTGGAAACAAATGAAGGCCTTCAGAACAAGGAAGACAATGCGTGCTCTGTGGCCGATCTTTTTATGTCTGCTCTCCAGTCAGAGCATTACCAGCGGTTTGACGTTGGAAGAAGATCGTCATTGTCACTGACAATGCACCGTCTTACAGCTGCGTGGAGCAACTGATTCGCGAACTACTTGTTGCAATCGGCATCATGGACCCCTCGAAATGCGTGTTACTAAGGTTGGGTCCTTACAGTTCAACGCTAAATTCTATCGAAGGGTACTTCAGCGTTTTGAAGGCCCATATGAAAACGTACCTGTCTGGAGGGCGAGAGGAGTTTCTGGTTCGTGGCGAGTTCTCATTCCTTGCAGCAAGGCGCATGCATATCTTAAAAGAAGCGGCTACAACATGCAAAGACGCCACCACCGAGCAGGTAGTGATGGCACTGGAATTTCACTGTGCACATGCTTGTGTTACAGGCAAACGTGGTGACAACATGGTTTTGGGGCAGTGATTTTTTTTGCTTATTTGGTATGGCACAACTCATCCTCACTTCATTTTTATTTGGGATAATTGCATTATAACCTAAAAAACTAATAAAAACCTGGTCTGTTCATTTCACTTGGTACAACGCGCCAACATACCCAGCAAAAGATATTATATCATGCGATATAATTTGAAAAAATACAGTAAACAGTGAGTGGCAGTATACAAACTAAAACGGGATTACCTGCTACACGGCGTACACGTGCTCTGAGGAAGCGCGCAGGAGGAAAGGGCACAGCGATAACGCTGTGCCCAAGAGGAAGGTTGGAGCTTTACGCAGTAGAGCGCAAAACGAGAAGTGAATTAGAATTTTAAAGTACTAACATGCAATCATTCTGACTGAAACCTACGGCATCTCTCATTAGTAGGTAGTCGGGTGTCCAGTTTAACTATCATCCAATGGGATTAAATCTTAACGGCTTAGTCCTATTGGCTAATATGCAATTGACTACGTGCAGTGTTCATGCATAACACATATTAATGTGTCCTGAACTGTACGTAGTGAGTGGGTTTGGAAGTGGCGGTAGAACCCATGTGGGTGTCAACCCGCACTCTCCTGACCCGAGAACCCATGTAATGGTGAGCCATTACACAAACTGCCCCCACCACTGCACCACACCGTTGTTTATATCACTTTTTGTCATTTTATTGCATGGGTTGCTCATCTCATTAATTTTAAGATCCTTGCCTTTCTATATATTCACTATAAGGTTCATAACGGTACGCTTTGCAACTGCCGTGTGGTCTGTCACAGCCTTTTTACCGAATTTGATTGGCAGATTCGCGCAAGAATCTGACTGACACAGCGTCTTCCCATTGGCCAATAATGCAAGCTCAACTGGCGATGACTCAGAAAGGGAAAGGGTTGAAGGCTGTAACTTGGTGGAAGGGATCCGTTCGCGTCGTTTTTGTACCCCCCCCCTCTGCCCCCATGCGCGCGCATCCCGTTTGACGTGCGCGCGTCGCAGCGTTCGGATCCGCCGCAGGCAGTTAACGCAATGGAGTGGATCGACGTCCTCAAGGACCTCAACGCAGGCACGGTCGGCGGCGTCGCGGGCATCATCGCGGGCCACCCGCTCGACACGGTCAAGGTGCGGCTGCAGACGGCCGACACGGTGCGCACGCCCTCGGTGCTGCACACGCTGCGCCACATCGTCGCGGCCGAGGGCCCGCAGGGGCTCTACAAGGGGCTGCTCTCGCCGATCCTGTCGAATGCGCCCATCAACGCCGTCGTGTTCGGTGTGCAGGGCGTCGTGGCGCGCGCGATTAAGGACGCGAAAAACGTCGACAAGCTCTCGCCCACGCAGAGTCTGCTTGCGGGCGCCGCCGCGGGGCTCGTGCAGACCGGCATCGCCGCACCGTCCGAGCACGTCAAAATCCAGCTGCAGGTGAACCAGGGCACGACGAAGCAGCTGAGCACGATCGAGTGCGGCAAGCAGTTGCTGCGACAGCACGGCATGAAGGGGCTCTTCCGCGGCTGGGAGGTGTGTCTGCTGCGCGATATGCCCGCGTTCGGGCTCTACTTCTTCACGTACGAGGTGACTAAGGAGTGGCTCACGAAAGGCGACCCGGAAAACGAGACGGACATGAAGCTGCTGCTGTCGGGCGGTATCGCGGGCTCGGCGTCGTGGCTCGTGACGCAGCCCGTGGACGTCGTCAAGTCGTGCGTGCAGAGCCAAACGTTCGTGAACGAGCGCTCGGCGTGGCAGCTCACCAAGGCGCACTACGCGTCCGAGGGCGCGCACTACTTCCTCAAGGGCTTTGGCGCGACGATGCTGCGCGCGTTCCCTGTGAGCGCCGTCACGTTCCTCGTCTACGAGAAGACGATGCAGTTCATGTCGTAGCCCCGCGGCGGAAGCTGCACCCACCACCAGCAGCACTACACCAACTTACCAATTACTACCACCAGACGACACTGAGCGGCTGTCGGGCCGATCGTGTAGATAGCAGAAGAGGAATTGTGATTTATAGACGATATGCGGCGGATAAAATGCCGCAAAATATACACTAGTATTTCTTTTTTGTACCATGAAAAGACCGACCAACTCCCCCATTCCGATCGCTTTGGCCTTACGGCCCTGGACCCCCCGCGCCAGCAGCCACTTGCTCGCCAAGCTTCACGTCGCTCTCGGGGGTCCGCGCCACGTCTGGGACCTCGAGGGGCTGCTCGCACATGGGGCACGTCGGGTCTGTCGCCAGGTGCGCCGTTAGATGCGAGAACAGCGCCGGGAACGCGCACTTCGGGCACTGCGTCCAGTCGTCCTTGACCATGTGGTAGCCCTGCAAATCCACAGCTCAAGTCAGCAACTTTGGTTCCAATCCTTGCATAAGCCAAAGTCACAAGCAGAAAGCTACTTACGGTGACGATGCAGTACGGGATCCAGTTCTTGCAGTGCGGACAGTCGAGGTCGGCCTCGGCGAGCTCGTTGGTGCAGTACGGACACGGCGTCGTGGGGTCTGGAGCCTGCTCCTTGTTCGGACGCCGCACGATCGCCTCGATCTTGCGCTTGATCTCCTTGTCGATCGTGTTGCGGTACTCGGGCTTCATGAGCGTTGTGGCGTAGTCGTAGCTGTACGCGCGCAGCCCCGCGCGCTGGCACTCGATCACAGCCGAGATGAGAATGTTGGCCACGTGAGTCGGGAATTTGGAAATGTCCTTGGCTACTCGCACGAGCATGCGTGCCGCGGCCATGTGGTCCCCGCGCTTCACGAGCTTCTTGACGAGAATGTAGCTGTGCAGCAGCATGAGCGCATTGCGCAGATCCTGCGAGACGTGGATCTTGTGCGCCTCTAACTGCCGATGCGTCTCCACGAGCACGTCGTGCGCCACCTTGTAATTGCCGAGCTCTTGCTCCTGTCTCGAGATAATCACGGCGGTCTTGGCGGCCTGCGCGTAGTTCCCGAGCGCCATGTACAGGCGAAAGATGAAGTTCGGGTCCTTGGGGATCCCGTCGTTCTCACCCATGAGGTAGTCGATCATCGTGTGCGTGAGCATATCGTTGCGCGCCTTGCCGACAACATCGATCGCTTTGCTGAGCTCCGAGTCCCCGCACTGCAGGAACAGCCGCAGTGCCTTGTTGTAGTTGCCGCAGATCTGGTAGAATTCGGCGGCGCGTGCTGGCGCGTGACTTTGTTCGTGGTATTGCGCGACTTTCGCGGCGCGCTCAATGGAAATGATTTCGCCCAAAAGGTGCGTGAACGAGTCCACTTCGTTATGCGCGAGTGCGAGTTGGAACGCGTCTTCCTCCTTGTTGGCCATGAGCAGAAACTCGATCGCGCACTTGTAATTGCCCGACTCGGAGCAGTACTTGGCGACCGCGAGCGCGCCTTCCGACGATTTCGTGTCGCGCACGATGGAAAATGCCTTCTCCGGGTTATGCAGGTTCTCCAACTGGATGCGCACGACGTTGTCCATGTCCCACGCGGCCTCGTACGCGTCCGACGCGGCACTGAACTCGCCGGCGGCTTCCTTTGCGCGTCCAAACTGCGCGTGGATCTTGGGCGTCTTCACCTTGGACATGAGCGGTGCGGCCTTGGCCAAGTTCTTCATCTGGATGTAAATCTGCGCGGCCTTCTCGTACAACCCCGCTTTCTCGTACAGCACAGCGGCATCCCCCGACTGTTTCATGGCTTCCAGGATCATGGCGCACTCGCGGCACAACGCGACATCGCCGAGCTCGGAAACGAGCTTCATGCCACGTCTCAAGTCGCCCAGACGGAAGGTGCACCGAGCGATGCCCGCAACGCTCTGCTTGCGCAGCTTCTCGCTGCATGACACGGGTTTCCCCAGCTCGTCCGTGACGTTCGTCGCGTGCTCGTACATCTTGAGCGCGCCTTCAAACTCTTCGCGAAACTCGAGCTGCGTCGCGTACGACACGCTGAGCTCGGGCACCAACTCGGTCGCGAGCGAGTCGGCGAGCTTCAGTGCTTGGTCCCACTGCAACAGGTTACGTTGCATCTGCAGCGCGGCCATCGGGTCGCTCGAACTCAGGAACAACCGCCGCGCTTCACCGTATTCCCCAAACAGCAGCAGCACGTGACCCGCCAGCAGGTTCTTCTCCTCGATACTCTCGATGCGGTTGAGGCCGAGCACCATGCCCGAGTCGCCGATCTGGCGGTACGCGCGCTTGGCCATGGCGATGTCTAGGATCTGCATCGAACGGCACGCGAGCGCGAGCCAATAGTCCCGTGAGTCAATCGAGAGCGCGAGCTTCCACGCCGCCTCCATGCGCAATAAGCTCAGGTTTTGGCGGAAAATAGACTTCTCGGTTTCCGCCGACGGCACCGTGGAGCGCGCCGATGCCTTCTGGAGCTGGTCGTGGGTGCTGGAGGTGAGGCTCGTGAGTTTGCCCGACACGTGGTGGCACGTCACGATGCCGTCGCAGATCAGGATCGGCACGAGGTCTGGCGGCACACGCGTGTTCTGCGGCGATGTGATGAAGTTGCCGTCGTTGTGAATCTCCATGAACCCCAGCTGCGACACCTCGGGCCCATTCACCGTGATGTCGGTGTACTGGAAGAGACTGAACTCGCTGTCCTGCAGCACGATGAACACGGTCGGGTCCGTTGTGTCCCAGAGCATTCGCGTCGCCGTGCTCGGGATGCTCGGCACGAAAATCGCCTCGCGCGTCGGCGCGACCAAGAGGTATCCGCGGTGATGCGAGTCCATAAACAGCACGCGCGTGCCTGCCATTTGCAAACACATTCAAGCGCGTTAATGAGACTGCGTTCATGAAGCAGCAATGGGGACTTTACATGCATGACACTTACCGTCTCGATTCGGCACAATCTGGAGGATCCCGACGCCGTCGTCGTGGCGGTACGAGCAGCCTTCGAGGAACTTCCACTCGGCCAAGTAGAAGAAATGGATCGCACCCGTGCCGTTCGATGTCGCGTAGATGAAGAAATCCTTGGTGATCGCGATCGAACTGATCTCGTTGTTGCGCTCGTCGCGCCCGCCGCTCGAGCTCGAGAAGATCTTGCCCTGCTCCTCTTGGAGGTCCACGTTCGTGCCAGCACCAGGCTCGATCAGGTGGAGACTCGCCTTCCCATCGCAGAGCACGCCCGCATAGTCGCGGCTGAGCTTCACGGCCGTGACTCTACCGAGGTACTGCTGCTCGTTTACCAGCGAGTCGTTGGCCGTGCCGTCGCAGCGGTAGTACCACACGCGGTTGTTCATGCCGACGGCGACGTGGCGCGGCCCAATTGTCACAAACGACGGCTCGATGGACACGGCGATGTGGATCGGAGGATCTCGACCGAGCACGTCGACGACACTGAGCTCTTGCAGCGAGCTCAGGTACGCGACGTAGTTGTTGTAGTGGTCGTAGATCATGGGCATGCGCGCGAGGAAGTTCTGGATCGTGCCGCCCTGCGTCGCGACCGTCAAAATCTGACCATCCACCGTGAAACTCATGAGGCTCGCTTCGTTTTCCTAATGGCCAAAGACGCAATGGGCCAAGTATCAGCACACACACACTGTTGTTTGACAGCAATACAGAAAACATGAATACCTCGGCGTCCGCGAGTTTGATCGCGTCGCCCACGACTTCCTTGTACTCGTCGTCCTTGCTCATGCTCACGATCTTGATCCCGCTGTCGCCGCTGAGGGCCGCGCGGTTGAGCGCTGGTGAGTACGCAGCCGAGTAAATGCGCTCGGTAAAGAATCGGCTCGAAAACACTTCTTCGCCGACTTCCTAGAATGCGTAGGTAGTTGCACACGTATGAGAACCCAAATGGGTACACGAAATGAGACCCAAGCACGGCTGTGAATATACGCACATTGATTTTGGTGGAGATGCCGATGAAGTAGCCCTCGGAGAACGCGATCATGACCATGCCCTCCGAGTACCATTCGAAGAACACGATCGTGCCGTAATGCGTCTGGAAGGTGAGCTCAATGGGGTTCGCTGGGTCGCCTAAATCCAGCAAAATGATGGATCGCACGATGCTGATTGCAATGAGCTGCTCAGCGTCCTGCGCATGGGTCGAGCGCTTTCGGCCGAACTTGATATCCACGGGCTGCACTCGCACCCACACATTCGACAGCTGTACGTGAGACTACAAGCCCAAACGTGTGTGCAATCAACCACAGAAAGAATTAGCCATCCTTACCGTCAAAATGAGCTCGCGCTGCTCAATCGTGTCGCCTTTCAACGTGCTCACAGTCACCATGCGGTCCTCGGAGCCGAGCACGAGCTTTCCCTCCTGGTTCCACGCGCCGCACAAGATCCGCTTCGAGTGCTTCCCGAGCACGGGTACCAACTTGCGCGTCGCCTTGCTGTAGAGAACGAGATTGCCCTTCTGGGTGCCGATCGCGAGCTGCTCGCCCGTGGCCGACCACTTGATGAACGTCGCGTTGTTTAGGTTCGCGTCCAGGCTGTGCGTCGCGCGCGTGCCCAGGTCCCAGAGCGTCACGACGCTGCTGCCCTGCTGCAAGATCGCGAGCGTCGAGCCCTCGGGGTCCCACTCGAGCGCCAGCACGGGCGACGTCATGTCGAGCCCGATTTCATCGTACTCCTCGCCCTGGCGGTTGAAGATGTGCACGAGCCCATTCTTGCCTGCCGTGGCCAGAAAATGTCCGCGCGACTGCCATTGGAACACCACGGCACCCTGACCGTGGTACTTGGACGCGAGCTTGAACAGCCTCTTCATCCTGGCACTCCTTGTAGTACTCTGGTGCTCGTGACGAAACCCAAGTGACTGGATGTGTCGCTTTGCTCTAAGAGAACATGTGAAGCCACGAAGCGTCGCGTCTCTTCATCGCACCCGCCAACGTCGAGTTCGAAGTGACTTGAGAAGGAAGATACGAGATCACACCACAAGGTCCACAAAGGTACACTTGGTGTCTCGGTTGCAGAGATGTTTGCATGCGCTGTTATTTCACATTCCTATATGACATCGGACCTTTCTGTTCTTAGTCGTTCCTAGCCATGGCTACCTCCAGAAGTCGGCAATCGATCACCACCTCGGGATCCAATGCGGCGCCATGGCGACCAAGCTCGATGTCAACAAAGCTGCCTGAGGCGAACGAGCCTTCCAGGAGCACAACAGCAAGACGCGTCAGATATCAACGGATTTTCGAAGACTGAGTGTCCCAGAATCAACACCACATACCTGGCCAGAAATTGCTCGAGAGGATCCGTGGATCGATGAGGCCCAGGGCCTTGTACGCCTCCGCGACCTGCAAGGAGACAGTGAGCACCAGTGTGAGGCCCAGATCAAATACGATAACTAGAGCGCGGTCATAAGTACGCACCAATTCCGAGCAAAAGAAGTCCGTCATGGAAGGTGTATGTGCGCCAGCTGAGCGCAGCAGTTTGCTCACAGTCAGACCGTACGGTTTGCCTTCGACCTAGTTCGCGATGTTGTGTGAGGTGATGGGTACGACAGGGTGGAGACTGCAAATACACAAAAACAATACAAATTTCGACTCTTACCTCGGCCGCGAACCGATGCAGCAGTTCCCAGCGCGCAGTCGCCGTGAGAAGCGGTGTGCGGAGCTTCCGCAGAGCGACGTACTTGATGTGAAACGCCGAGTACGCCATCAAACGCGATGTCTGCAGCAAAACAAAAGCGCATAGATGATGAGAGCAATCACAGAAGAGAAGAACGAGGAGGGTACTCACAAGTGGAAACGCAGACACGCCCTCGCCTGTGGCCTCCAACAGGTGGAGCCCAGTCGGGTTGGCACCTGGAACGACGATCCCGACGTGGTCCCACTCGGATCCAGTCATCTAAGAGAACATGTGTGCGTGCGCGGTTAGTTAATCTCGAAAGCACAACACGAGCTAAACGACAAAGTGAAAAAGTCGCACCGAGCGCTGGATTCCGCTCACGGGGCCGCAACAGCGAAAGAGGATGAGATCTCCTGGCGCCACATAGTAGTTGAGTACGCGCAGGTGCATCACGTCGCGACGCAGAAATGTCCGCGCTTCGTGGTCCACAGATGTCGTGGACAACGCTGCAGCAATAACAAACAGCACACAAGCATCACTTTAGACCCGAGCAACGAACTTTATAAGTGGACAAAGAGCTGGTGGTTACCACCAAGAAAGGAGAGTAACGGCACTGAGGTGTGGATGGCGTCGATCATCAAGAGGCTCTTGAGGTAGTTGTGCAGCAAAAGCACGCGCTCGAGAAGGAAATCCTCATCAAGTGCCCCAAGCCTGTCGATATTAAAAGAGAAGACGTCAACTATCGAGGCAACGCCGCATTTACAAGGTAGACAACCAGCATGTACCACTTCTTTGGAGGCAGCTCTGGTAACAACACGCTCTCCGAGACGAGTGCTGCCAAGCGCAGATGCAGACGAGCAAACTCCTGATACCGTCTCGTGACGAGCCATTTCAGCTGGCCATGGCGGACTTCGATGGTGTAGATCTAAGAGCCAAGGGGAGCACAAGGGTAGTTGTTATCATTCGAGCAACACAGCCAACCTGCTTATCCTCACAGAAAAGTTGTATCGTACCACATAGGGTCGCTCGATCATTGGGTGCACAATCTTCTTTTTGAAAATGGCGGTTTCAAACACGGAAGGCGTTGGCTGAGATGCTAGCCGAACGTGGAGAGATCGCGCCATCGTCATTGCGCGAGCAGCTGCGATCGACGGCTACAGACAGCAGCAGAAGGAAGTACAGGCCATGATTTGAACAGGTGAGTCATTGCTGTGAGTAGCCAGTGAATCAGCGCAAGTCCGTACCAGTTTGGCATCTATGGCCTCCAGCAAGCTTTGATCTTCGTCCACGGCAGAAAGCTCGTGGAACTTCCTCCAGCCGCAACAAGCGCAGCCAGCACCTGGAAGCCCGCATTTGCTGCAGAAATGCAGTTGGCATGTGTACAACTTCGCTTCTTTGCCAGTCTCGTCTTTCAGTATTGCGTCACTGTACTTTGTAGTCTCGTCTTCGGCAAATTGCACGAGCAGCTTCGCCCGCTGCGTACTGTTTTCAGCGTTGCCGGATGTGCTGGAAATATGAATGCTGAATGCGTTGAAGCCCTTTGGCGCAGTGACGGTGAGGATGGGAAACGGCGATTCCGATCCGCTGCTACCGTCGCGACGGCTACGAGTCTCGTTGTGCTGCAGCCACATGCAACCCAGCAGGATCTGCTTCAGCGTACGAATGGGCAGCTGGACGAGCAAGTGGAAGTTCACAGCATAGACCTTGAGCTGCAGGCTGCAATTTCAAAACCAAACGCCAATTTAGCAACCTTTTTATCAGACCATCGCAATGGATCCATGCAGTGCGTACCTGCTCGTGGAGAGCGCTGGTGCATCGATATCTACTACAAGCGTACGTTCATGGACGCCCTGTCATGGACAACACAAGCGCAAGCAGTACATGGTGCAAAGCGAATCAGGATCTGGTGCACATGGGTCGCCATTGAGAGAGCGAGGCGAACACACGCATACATACATACACTCACACACAGATGCACTCATACGCGTAATTACCTCTGGCACTATGCCGCTGTCTGTTGCGCCGAAGCACGCGGACGCGAGCGCCGCGTTGCCCATCGCGCCTTGTGCTTCTGAGTGCGGAGGCTATTCCTGCTCCAACATCGCCAGATGCCCGTCAAAAAAGGCAACACGTCTTATCCGCTTAAGTACGATCTCATCACACCTAACCAGCCAATCAGCGTCGCGCATTTGAGATCTTCTGCGGGGGAGATTTTAGGGAACATTAGTGGAGAGCTGAACACAAAACGGAACAAATTCACGGGTTCATTTCGATACTGTGTTTGTTTTTCTGCCGTCAATGAGATGGGATATAAACTTGCTGCTGCTCTCTTTCATTTCCACTGCGCGCGTGTGGGCGTCTTGGCGCGCGAGAAAGAAGCCGAGGGATTACTGGACGACGAGGTGCCGACGGTGCTTCTCCGTGCTGACGCTCGTCCAGCACTCGTGGAAGAACCAGAATTCATGTAGTCCAGAGACGAGTGCGCGAGTCGAGAGGACTGAGAGCCATCGTTTGGTGGCTGCATCCGGGCACTCGTCTCTATCTTCTTACTATTCAGCAGATCGCTCATCTCGATCTCTTTCTTGCGGAGTCGCGGCGGAGCTGTACGCGGACGACCGCCTCCTGAAGCTATCGATGCAATCGCTGCGGCACTGGATGGGTCCGCAATCTCTGTGATGCTGCGACGAATAGAGCTTCCTAAACTCTGGGGAATCGCCCCTCCTCCTCCCGACGATCCTGCTCCGCCTGCAGATGGAGGAAAGTCTGCGTTGAACAGAATGCGTGGCGTGACATGGCTTGCAACTATTGATGGCGTCTTCCCAGTCCGTCCTACGGGAACCTTGAGAGTGGCGTTCATAATGTCGGTGCCTTTCCTAGCATTTGGTCTGCCTCCACCTTTGGCCCCTTTCGCATCGCCTCGACTCGTAGCAGTTGCAGCTGCTGTCTTCGTGAACTCAGGATTCACGTTTGCACTCGCTGGCAGCGACGTTCGTCCCACTGGAGCAGAATATGATGACGTACGATACGCTGCAGGAAGAGTGGCCGTCTTGCGTTGTCGCGAGTTGATGGATGCAAACGTCTCTTGCAGATACCGCGGCTTTGGGTGCTTTGACGACCCTGGGTACTCGTACGTGACTTCGAGGTCGTCACGATCACTGGACGATGTCGGTGATTGAGGAATCGGCGCCTCCGGCTCAGCATCTTTCTTTTTTGGCAACGAGAAGGATTGTAGGCGAGGGTGCATGTTTCGCACCAGCTGCACGGTCTCCAACTCATTGTCAAGAGACGCATTTTCTTGCTGCCGAAAAGTAGACTGGTGACTTTTAGAGTTGAAGTCAGCTGGCGAGGAAAACGCGTCGTTAACAGCAGAGACACACTCTCGGCCAGAGCTCCCAGCAGCATCTCTCCCGTTCTGCATGACATCATTGCTGGTTTAGCTGGTATTTACTAAATTGACGGCAGTCGAGCACAATAGGGTCACTTACATGAGCATGGGGGGGTCTTTGGCCGATGTGAGCACTAGGACGAGTGTTGGGGTTCAGGACATCGACCCATCCATTATCCTAGCACAACATATGAAAGCAGCAACAGTGCGTGAGAAAACATAAGAAGAAGTGGGCAATGGAATCGATCGTTCGACCTACTGGGTACATGGAACTGTAGGAATTGTTTGGTGGTCGTTCTGGCTTTGCTAGAAGCGATGGATGAAGCTTTTTCTTCATGATTGGATTCACAATGCAAAACTGTTAGAGCCAACATCGTGTATGTACAAAGCCACGCAACAAATAAGTGTCCCACAGTACCCTTTCGGTCGACTGGTCGATCCATGTGATCCATCGATTTGCACGTGTTGACTGCTTCTTTTTGGGATTTCTGTTAGTGACGTTGCCGTTCGATTTTGACGTCGTGTTCAAGAAAGTGTGAACCAGCACCAGCTCATCCGTCATTGGATCCACACTCGCTGGGTTCCACTCAAATATTTGCTGTTCCGTCGCTCGATCTGGATATGTCTTCTGCAGCTGAGATTCCAGTGAGCAGAGTTGTTCAGCGTACGACTCGTCCAGCTTGATATCAGCTCGCTTGGTGACTATAAAGTCATAAGCCTTGTCGACACCCCAGCAATACTTGACCATCAGGTAGCCTATCATCAGGCTTGGACTCCGATTGAGGCCGTGCAGCGAGTGCACTAGTACGCTCTCCGTTTTCTCCAGTGATCGGTCAATCAGCTTCACCAGCCCCATGAACTCGCGGTTCTTTAGATCGAAAAGCGGTCGTCGCAGCACTTCATCGAGATCGCATGGTGTGTATGACAGCCCGAGCGACTGCTGGAAGAGATTGGGTACTTGGCGCGGCACGCAGTTGATGATGTGCACGATGCCGTTCAGTTGAAGAAACTCGGAGTCTTGCGCTGCATCGACATCGCCCATGAAGAGTCCATCCTTGATCTTTGACGACATGGCAGATCTGGAAGATGCTCGAACGCGACCTAAGTTTCCAGGTTTCCGAGTTTGTGCTTCATGGATTGCCGAGAAGTGAGGGTGGACAGGAATGCCGCGACCAGAATACAACGCGCTTGCCAATCAAGCGAACGTCTACGGCCCATCAACAGGATATAAATACGCGTGCGTACCTCCCGCGATTCCACCAACATTGCTGCTTGAAATGAACTCAGTTTCTTTATATTTATAGCGTTAGATAAACTAGGGTACTACAGCCCGATTTCGGGCGACACTCTAGAACACGGGCTATATACCGTGTGAGCAGGTTAGAGAAATAATCTCCCCAACTCGCGCATTTATCTCCATTTTTATCTCCTTCGCTGCAGATACGCTGGTTGGGGGCTTCCCTGTAGGGCGTCTTTCGCGTTAGAGAAATGAGCACAGGAGCTTATACTTCTCAGGAGAAAGCTGTCCTTGCTGGATCTGGAAGCGCACTTTGACGATCTCGGTGAATCCTTCCGTGATCTGACAAGGCAAATGTGGCAAAGCAAACCGCTTTTCCACATAAACAACATTAGATCAGTGCATGTAAGTACGCAAATCTGCACGCGATACGTACTTGTGGGGGGACAAAGTTCTTGTAAAAAGTGTGAATCGCGATGTCCGGGATCTTTTTGTCTTCAGTCACGGACCGATACGTATTTAGATGCATTGCGAGCGGCTTTGGAACATCCATCTCGAAGCAACGAATGGGAAGGTTCTGGCAAGTTACAAGCACAAGCATAGCATAGCGCCGCATTAGCCTTAACAGCCACAGCAAGCAGAGACGTGCGAATACATATTCACTTGTTGCTTCGCAATGGAGATCCACTCGCTTCTCGCGCGCTGATCACGATTTGTGCTGTCCACAAGGACGCTTTTCTTTCGTGCCAGAGCCTCCATGCATTTCTTCTTGCAGTTCGTGAGCGTTCCAAGTTCATCTTGATTGACAATCGTGTACGAGGAAAAATGCGTCTTCGAGAAGAACGATTTCCCGGATGCAGGTGAGCCGACCAACACAATAATTTCTTGATCCGGCTTCGTCATTTCCGTGGTGGGTGGATCTAGCAGGCCAACTTTGGATTCAATCGGTTAGCTCATAATGCGAGTTCAATACAACAGAATTCCTCACAGGCAGACTTACGTTTAAAGTCGCACAGCGATCGTGGATCAAATCCGATCTCCCACATATCTGTGTGCGTGTGAATACGCTGCTTCGATTTCAGGAACAGGTCTTCTGGAGTGTGGAATTTCACTCCGATGTTCAGTGCGAATTTGTAGTCGGTGACTGCGAAATCCTTGTTACGCCCCGTGATCTTGGGTCGCCCAGCTGCATCTCCACAATAAAAGCTCTCGGTCATATCCACTTGCTGGTTTGGGCTCTTGACTCCCAGTATCTTGAGCATCTCCTGCCACCCACCGAGTCGAGGCTTGCGCATCAAATCGTTTTGTGTTGCCAGCAAAGCGAGCACCGGCAAGTTGAGCTTCGTAACGATCGTCTCCACTTTTTTCTGCAACACAGGCACCATTTTTTTGGTTAGAGCTCTACGCATCCTCCCACTGCGCCAACTCAAAATGCACGCACCTTCACTTCTTTTGCCGTGACGTTGCCCTTCGCGATCCCATTCTGGTTGGAGAACAGCACAATCTCGAAGCCTGCTTTCACGAGCTCCTCCAATTTGGCTTTGACGAGCGTGGGATGGAGCCATTTCCAGTCGTCCACGTCCTTCGCGAAGCGCTTGCCGCTCTTGGTCTCGATCCACGTTCCATCCATATCAAATCCCGCGATCTTGAGCGTCCTGTCCCCTGCAACCGCTTCTTGTTGTTCTTTTGACCGCGCATCTAGGATCAACAGTGAGCCGCCGTTCATATCTCGCCAAGGCGTGAAATTTGGCCGTGGAACAGCATTCAATGGCGGTGCAAGTGCGGACGATGGAGATGGCTCCTCAGTCTCAATCTTTCGCTTTTTAGTCGGCTGTTCTTTCATGCCTTGCACACCAACTACCTGCGTGTGCGTAGGTTGGTCATTGTCTCTACGCGCGCTCTGCACCTTTTTCGCGATTGCGAGTATGAACTTGGACTGGTCGTACGAATGGTATGCGAGTCGCTTCTGCTGCGCCACGCAGTCGCGGATCCACTGCGCGCGCAGAACGAGCGCGGGGGCGTCTCGCCTCGCATGCGTCAGCATCCGCGTGAGCATCGCGACGTCTTCCGCTGCGAACTCTTCGACGATCAGCGGCTGGCTCATGAGTGCGACAATCACTCTTTCCTTACCACTGCTGCTGGTGGCAGCGCTCTCCATCTCTGTGGCCACGACGCGCCCGCCATTCGCCACGATCAGCTCCTTCAGCTCCGCCGCCGCGTCCGAAGAAGACGCATCGCCGCTATCTTTGCGGGCACTGCTGCCAGTGACCGATGCAGACGAGGACGCGAGTAGCAGGAATGCATTGCCTGCAAACAGTTGTCCGCGCGGCGCGCGGCGCGTCCGCTCCAGAAAAGCGTCCATTTTGGTCTTTTCGATACAAAACGCCATATGCCGCGCAATCGTACTTAGTGGGAATGTTTCACTTCACAAAGGGCTATTGCCAGTGTCTTCAAACAGTGCAGTCGTACTTTATCGGAATTGACGGCGTTACTGCCAGTGTTTGCAACTTTTGAGTGCCATGATTTCCAACCTGCCAGCTGGTTTTCCTAATGCTTCAGTGTAACGTAGTCCGCGCGCTTCTACAGCGCAGCGCTGACTCGCGGCGGAAGCAAATGATGAAAAGCGGCGATGATGCAGCTGGATGATGGGCCGCCACATTGACACATTATATTATATTCGAGACGCACGGCTTTTACAAGCAAACAGATCAGACGTGTGCAATATTGACAGCGTCTGCGGGGTACACACGCCA
This sequence comes from Globisporangium ultimum DAOM BR144, assembly GCA_000143045.1. Lineage (NCBI taxonomy): Eukaryota > Oomycota > Peronosporomycetes > Pythiales > Pythiaceae > Globisporangium > Globisporangium ultimum. The sequence goes on along the minus strand of GL376620.1, from coordinate 1,664,682 downwards.
ACAGGTTACGCCGTTGAAGCGCTTCTACGCGTCAAGCATCTGAGGCACATTCTATATACCCGCGATCGCGCGCCTGACCTTTGCGAGCGCGTGTGTGGGCAACAAGACGACATCAAACACTATTGCCGTCGTAGAGGCAATTATTTTGCACGCAGCGGGTTACGACATTGGCGTCGACTACCATCTCGAGCGCGAGGAGCATGCCGCTGCCGCGGTCGCGCAGTGCGGGGTCATCGACGTCGTCTTCGCGGCAGCAGCGCGCACGAAGCGCGCACGATGTGTTTATCCCCGCAGGCAGGTGGCAGGTCGACTCGATATGCGGCGTGTGCAGCAAATCGTTCAACGTCATGCGCGGCCGCCACCATTGCCGTCATTGTGGCATGTCCGTGTGCGGCAAGCACTCCAAGAACAGAGCGGTGGTGCCCACGTCGCTGTCCTCGACGATGCAGCGCGTGTGCGACATATGCTTCCCCCAATGTCAGCGCGGCATTACCCGAAAACGACGCAACACCGTGCGGCCGCGAACCATCAGTCTCCGATTCGATACCGACAGCACCACCGAGTCGAGCACGACGGCGTCGCAGCGCACGGACAACGACAGCGCGACGAGCAGTGCGAGGTCGGCTCCCGCCGGCCGACCGAAATCCGCTTCCACCCCGGATCGACGCCGAGAGCCAAAGCCACCACTATCCGCGCGTTCGGCCAAGCCTGCAGCAATTCCAGAAGGCGAGCAGAAAATCATCTCCATCCAAGACTTGATCAGAATGCGAAAGCAGCAAGGACAGGCGACGCTGCAAGAGCCGCAATTGTCCGCAAACACTGCGGCATTTCCAGCGAGTAACCAGCAAATCTTACAATACCCGAGCAGAATGCGAAGAGCGTACACTTCCGCCGCGCCTCCACAGGAATCCGACGCGAGTCGAATGCAAACGCGTCAAGAACAGACTTCACGGCGAGAGCCGCCGCTGTACGCGACCGTGAATGCAGAGAAGAACTCGGCTGCGATTCCAAACAGAATGCAGAGGGCAAACACCAGCGCTGCGATTCCAGGAGACAGACAGCAACATGGTGTGGATAGAATGCGGAGGCATGAAGAACAGACGCCACTACGAGACTCTGCGACCGAGAAGATAAAGAAGGCCTTGGCTGCGATCGCAGCAAATAAGCAGCAGGCGCCACCCGCCTCGAAGGTTTTGCAATCCGAGCGGCGGCCGCTTCCGTTCCGGCGGCGCGCAGCGACAGCAGCAGACGCCAAACCGAGACGCTCTCGCATCTCGTTTTCAAGCTCCGGCTCGGAGGAGTCAATTTCGAGTCTAAACGACAGCAGCGCCAGTGAGCTCAGCAGCAGCAGCGACGACGACAGCGACGACGAAGAGCTGATCGCAAAGTATTTGCGGCGTGGTGTGCCGCTCAAATCGACGAGTCCGGCGAAACCAGTGGAGCTCAAGCGCATGGACTCCTCGTTGGCGGCTATCAAAGAGCAGCAGGCGCTGTCGACTTCCCCTGAGCTCGACGGCTTTGATTCCACTCCCATCCACAAGCCGCTGTTGCGCTCGAGCCGTTCCTCGTATCTCGCGCACAAGCCTCAAAATAGAAAAATGAGCTCGATCTCGATCGGCACAATCTCAGTCACCGATAGTGAAGGCTATGAAGGAGAGGAAGAAGAAGACAATGACGACGACGCGGAACGAAAAAGTAACAGCGGCATGGGAACCAGCGACGTAGTGACGATCAGCGACTGCGACGAGGAGGAAGAGTTACCTGAGCCAGAAGCAGAAGCGCAGCCTTTGGCACCAAGACTGAGCGCCAAGGCTGCGCCGCCACCGCCGCCGGTCTACGTTGGTCCCGTCAAGTCAATAGCGACGCAAGATCCTGAATCGAGTTCACCAAAGGAAGTGAACAAGATCCTACTAGCCAGCGACGGCGAGCATACTCCGGTGAACGCGATCAGTCGAGCGCCGCCTGCAAAGTACCAGATCACCAACGCGGATCGTCGCCTGATGCGACAAATCGAGGAGCTCGAATTGGAAATCCAGAAATGCCAGTGCGAGCTGCCTGTTCTGTTAGAAAAGCTAAAGCAAAGCGAGCGCACCGCGGCACAGCTTCAGAGAGAGGTGGCAGAGTCCCGTGCGCGCGTGCAACAGTACCGCAAGGCGCATCACGTCGTGAACCGCTCGCTGCGCGCGGCCAAGACGCTCATGCGGGAGCAGGAGTACCAGGCCGCCGTCCTGGAGCTGCTGCGTGCCACGAGCATCGATCGCTCGAGCGCCGTCGCGTGGTTCCTGCTGGCGGAGTGCCGCTTGAGGCTCGGACAGCTGCAAGACGCGGAGGTCGCGTGTCGGAAGTGCGTCCGGTTGGTGCAGCACCCAAACAGCGGCGCAAGCGGCGGCGGCGCGGAAGTTGCGCTGCTGGGCAAGATATTGCAAGATCAGGGTCGCCACGACGAGGCGATCGAGTGCTATTTAACCGCGCTCCAGCGCTGAAAATATTTATTTAGAGGTTGACGAATAAGGGGAGGAGAAATGTTTTTGTAATAAACACATCAGACAAACATGGGTGAGATTTTGAACTTAATACTGGGTAGCTAATAATCTTTGTCATACTATATTATACAGGTAGGAGAATGGTGGTTTTGCTTAATTATGCCTTTATAAGCAGTACTCAAATAGAATTGATTATTGAAAGGTATTTATTTATGAAGCAATTCTTTCTGATTTTGACAAAACGTTAATTTCTTTCTTTCTTTGGTTGCTACTTGGAGGTGCTGCTGAAATGCAGGGCTGGGGCGGGTTCCCCGTTTCCGCGCGCATTTTGCATTTTTGAACCGCGGGCGGGTCCGTGGGTCTGGTTTTCGCCTGTGGCGTCCGTCATTCAAGCGCGGGTCTCGTCCTAGTCACGCACGCAGGCACCCGCATCCGCGAGACGCGCGCACCGAGTTCGAGAGGTTTTCTTTCTTTTCTGTCAACATGCGGGAGCTGCGCAAGGGGCAGCAGGTCGACTACTCGGACTTCTACACGCCTGAAGACGCCAAGAAGGCGGCGCACAAGCCGAACAAGGACGGACAGTACAAGGATGATGATGATGCTGAGAACGATAGTGAGGACGACCTGGTGCCGGTGAAGAAGCTCGCAAAGCCGGCGAGCAAAGCGCAGCCGAAGGAGAAGAAGGAGCCGGCGAAGAAGAAGAGCGCCACCAAGGCTACCGTGAAGGCAGGATCCAGTAGTCCTCCGCGCGAAAATAACAAGAAGAAGCGCAAGCTGAACGATGACACGGACGCGAAAGCGGAAAGCAAGAAGAAAAAGCGCGATGACGACCGTAATGAGAAGAAGAAGGCGCAGGACGGGAACCTGGACATCAAGAAGAAGAAAACAGCAGAACCAGCTGCAGCAGGAACAAAAGAGAAAATCGCAAAGGAAAAGGAGCGCAAGCGAGAGAAAGAGAGTGCCAGCGCAACGGCAAAACCCGACAAAAAGGTTGCGAAGCCTGTCGCTTCTTCCATCGTGCCAAAAAGCTCGAAACCATTGAGTGGTTCCTCGTCAGACACCAGTGAAGCCATGGCGTTACGGAAGAAATATGACGAGCTCAAGCATGTACGTTTACTGATTATGCGAGATCACGCTGTCGGAATTCGCGATCGCAATGACTAACTTTTTCTTGTGTATCGTCTCTTGGATTTCGCTCAGCTACGTGAAACTGAGAGCGAGCGGTTGCTCCATGAAGCTAAAGCATTAGCGCTAGAAGAGAAGAAAACCTATGAGCGAATGATTTCCAAGCTGAAACAAGAGGTCTCGACGCTTTCTTCGCGACTCCAAGACGACCAGATTAAGCGCGAGAAGGAGATTGAGAAGCTTCAAACAGAAAACAAACTGAGGTAAGCTAACCCAAATTTTTGTTCAGTAGTTCAGCGATGTGCTGATACTCATGATTGTGGTGCTTCAGGCTAGAAAAACTTGAACGACAATACGCAGATACCAACGAAGACAGTCATTCCCAGCGAAAGCGAATTGAGGAACTGGAAGCGCAACTGAATGAGGCAAAACGGCATAATAAATCCAACGACAAAGCTCTTTCTGCTGCTGCACGTTCTGCTTCTTCAGGTAGGAGGACTCTTCATACTGCTATGTCTCCCATAAAATCGTCCAATCATAACTTTATCGTGTTTTCATCACTTTGTAGCGTCAAGAGCTGTCGAAGACAACCTACAATTAGCCCAAGCCAACAAGGTATGGAAGTTGCGTGCTGTGCTTGGAATACTGGAAGCAGAACCATTAATAACTTGATTTTGTGACGATGATTTGGTGTTATGTAGCTCTTGGAAATATACCGCCTCGTCACGTCAACAGAGATCCAACTGATTGAGACACTGGAAGACGACGACGAACCATCGTGCACCGACGTTTCCTGTACGACTATTGATTCCGCCACAGGAAAACACTTTCAGTTTGAACTCGGTGTCCCAGAAGATGAACATGAGGAAATCGAGTACCTTCCAGGTGACGCCCCAAGCAAAGATATCAAGATCCCCTCCTATTTACAAGTACGTTATTTTCTTGCCGCACAATATGACGTGACCCATTTTCTCATCGAGTTTTTGTTTTTGTTCTCATAGGATGAATTGAGCTTCAAGCGTCCCGAGATGACAAAGTTCATGCGAACCATTCTGGACGTGGTCATTAGAAAGAACGCAAAGTCAAGTCGATGAGCTTCTTCGTCGCTTTTGAAACATTAGCTAGCTAGAGATTTTTGAGTGACCGACAGCTGTTGCGAACAGCGTCGTGTTTTTTTATTATCATCATATATGGGAGTATTATTGATCTAACGGTGTGCTACTAGCTGGCTCTGGGTCCTGCTCCATCGGCGTCGCTTCGGTCTCTGCGCTTGCGTTGGCTTCTGGCACCTCCTCGTGCTTCATTGATGCATCATCCGCTGCAGCGACGATTGAACGGTACTGGAAGTACTCCTCCTTGCTCAAGAGCGACTCCTGGATCTCCGCGACCTCGACCTGCTTGGGCTGAATGATCACAAAGTATCCATCCGAATCATTCTAGCATGAAGCAAATACAAAGCGCCGTCAGTTCCAAGACGTTCAAAGACCAAAAAGTCAACATCACAAGTCGCGGCTTCTGCATAAAGGAAAAATAGAGCTCACCTTATCTTGCAGCAGTTGAGGACGCGCCAGCAATTTCTCGTTCACCTCGAGCAAAGCGCCTCGGATGCAACTGCGGATTGCGTACGACGCGCCGCTTTTGCACTTGATCTGGCAGAGAATCGTCGTGGGCACCATGAACTGGCCACCTTTCTTCTTCTTGCCGCTCACCTTGTTGTCCAGCACGTTGGGCGAGAACTCGATGGCCTCGATCTCTTCCTGCATGACCGGGTGGCTGGACGCGACGCCCACGACGCACAGGCGGTTCGAGTGCATGTGCACGTACTGATCTTCCATCTTCTTGTCCATCGTGTCGCACGAGAAGAGCTCCGTATAGTAGCGCTCAATCTGGAGCAATGAGCATCAACATGTTCGTGAGAACTTGTGTCATTGGCAGCGATCAACAAGCTAGTGAAGACTCACCATGGTGCCTCGCAGGGATGCTGGGCTGGCTGCCTTGCTGCCCAGGAACTTGTCCTCGTTACGCGCGATCGTTTGCTCACGGATGAGCTTGCGCTGCGCAGCGACCGTCAGCATGCCGCCATCCTTCACCTCCGACCTATACGCATGAGTGCATTTAGTATGCACACAATTTAGTGGTCAATAGCTATTCATATGTCATACAAAACAACGTCAGAACACATATGTAACGTACTTGCCGTGCGCGAACCTGCAATCCGGGAACGGACAGCCGCCGGGCTTGTCAAAGTGCTTGCAGAGCGCCGTCTTGCGCAGCTTTTCGCGGCGCTCCACGCGGCGCTTCTTGTGCACCACACCGCCTTCTTCGCTCGTCGCATCGGCGGCGGCGGTGGTGGTGGCGGTGGTAGTAGTCGTCGTCTCCGCAGTCGTCTCGCTGCTCACGGCCGGCGCGTCCATTGCTGCCATCGCGTCCGTCATTTGTCCAATTGTTGACTGCTCTTGGTTGAGCTGGGCTGCTTTTGGACTGGCAGGTACTCAATGGAGGTCACTATACGTTACTAATATGAACTATCCAGCCAATGATTGGACGAAACGGAGGAGCGTTATCGATCGCGCTCAAATGGGGAGCATATGTCTGTCTATTGATGCGTGCGTGTGGATCTCAATTTTTGTCTATTGGCATTACGTGGAGGCGCAATGGATGCATTGGAGGCCGCCAGTACGCTCGTCTACGGGATCTCGCGGTATGGCGACACGTCGCGGTAGCACGTGTCAAAGACTTTGTCAAGGCATTCGTCCTCCTGCTCAGAAGTAAATACACAAATGCCACGTTCGTTAGCACACCCGGCAGATGGAGACCATTGCGTGTTTGCAGGGTAGAACAAGAGCCAAACGGTTAAGACATACTTTTCCCTTGCATGCCTCGTTGTGCTGGATCGAGAGCTTTGCTCGTCGACGCGTGCAGATCTGCGCACAAAAGAGCGCATAGACACGAGTCAGCAGGTGCTCATAATGATCTGCGTAGTGACATTCTCGCACTGTACCTGATGCTGCTTTGCGATGTTAAAATTCTTGCGAAAAAACTCGTACTTCCAGTTGCAGTCGCCGCTGAGCGCCGCCGCGCGGATCTATATACATGCCCAACGAAAAACAAGCGCATTTGCTCAGAGTTCACGCCTTTATGTCACTCACTGACGCATACACGCATCAGCGAAGCAAGAAACCCACCTCGCTGCACGCGTGCTGCTCGCAGTTGTTCCAGTCCATCTTGGAGCGGCAGTGGTCGTACGCGTGGATGAGCTCGTGCGCGAGCGTTCGGTCCATCCACTCCTGGTCCTGGATGTGGTTCTGGCAGAGCACCACGCCCGGTTTGCCCGCCTCGTCCAGGTGGAAGCCGCCGTTGATCTGACCTTCGCACTCGACGCTCGAGTAGAAGCCTGCGTCCATTTTGCAGCCCATCTTCTCCATAATGTTCACCAAAAAGGACACGCGCGGACCTATTGCCATATCAAACACCAATCAGGTCAATACCGGCGAGCCTTTTGGCGCCATATATTCATAACAGCAAGAACAGCACAGATAGTGACGGCGCGTACACTTGGCGATGGCCTCCTCACGCATCTCCTCGCAGCGCTGGTGGCGCGCGTCGACCTCATTGCCGCCCTTGCTCGTGTTGATCAACGACTTGAGCGACTCCATTTCCTGCTTGTGCTTGTGCTTACTTGATGGAGGTGGGTGGGGGTGGAGTGGGAGTAAGCAAAGTACTTTTTTCAATAGAGAGGCTACTGTTGGGACGATGTTTGTATAGGAGTTTGTATGCTGGGGCCACTTCCGAACAGCCACCACACATGCATGAACGAAGAATGACTCAAACAAAGTCTGTGACGACCATGCATGCATGCTTACTAGTCTTGTGGAATAAAGAATAGATAACAGCATATATGCGTATGCACTACAGAGAGAGAAGGTGATAAAGTCCATTGGCTCGTAACTAAATGACGGTACGCAATGAGACAATGCAATGCAACCCGTCGCTCCGAATGCCCAGAGCAGCAAAAAGTGAACAACCTCCACATGCATTTGTGTTTTTTCTGTCTGCTTCTTTATTGGCGTCTCTGTGAATCTCAGGTTCTGTATGGGGATGTGGCTGTGGTGCTGTTGCTGATCTATTCCAGTTCGACGACGGCGCCGACTTCCTTCAGTTGCGCAATCAACGCCTCGGCCTCGTCCTTCTTCACATCCTTCTTTAATACACTCGGCGCGCCCTCGACCAGCTCCTTCGCCTCCTTCAGGCCAAGACCTGTGATTGCTCGCACCTCCTTGATAACCTTAATCTTGCTCTTGGCATCAAAGCTCGCGAGCTTGACGTCGAACTGGGTCTTCTCCTCCTTTGGCTCCTCGGCCGCAGGCGCAGCGCCGCCGCCGCCGCCGAAACCACCCGAAAACGCAGAGTCAGGGATGTTGAATTTCTCCTGCACACACACACAATTAGGCACATTCTCTCTATCACTACATGAATTTGCATTGTGCATCGACGCGTCGTACCTGGATGGCGGACGAGAGCTCGACGATCTCCATCATGTTGAGGTCGAGGATCTGGTCCAGGACAGCCTGCACCTTTGGCGACGTGGCCAGCTCGTTCTTCAAGGCCGTCTGCGCATCGCTGGCGTCGGCGGAGAAGAACGCCACTTGCGCAAAGCGCGGGGTGGTGGCGCTCGCGTTGCGGCGCGCGAGGGTCAAGGCGCTTCGGGTCACGCGGCTCAACATGGTGCTTTCCTGCGCGGTTCTTGCGTTTAGTTAGTGGGCAGAAGGAGAGATTGAATGGCTCGCAGTCCGAAAACGCGACCTCCGCCACAGGCCGCGTCGCACATTTCCTCCAATCCTCGCTTGGAAAAGTATTTTGTACCAATCCCTGGCCAAAGAAATGTGATTTTCCGGATAGCGAGTGGTCTGCATGTGTCTATCCGGAAGCAGACCGATACTGTAGACGTTCTGAATAGAGCGCTCTCCTCCCTCCCTCATTTTGGATCGGCGAGTGCCGCGTGGATCTCTTGCTATTAGACAGAAGGCGAGACGATGGCGATGGGACGCAAGATGCTCGCGCTTTTGGCGCTCTTTTGCGCGGCCAACGTGGACGCCGCGGTTATCAACACGTCGGTAAGTGTCCAGTGCCGCAGAAGGGGGTTATTTCAATACTCTCCGCTTCCTCTACGCGTCCCTAGAAATGGAGGAAAGTGCATGTAAAAGGAAGGGCTACGTGCATGACATATATTGACGCTTGTGTTGCCTGCTGCTGTGGATGCCGTGGTATATTATGCAGGTGAAGCGCGTGCTGGACTTGACGAAGCACGTCGTGCGCGTGCAGACCGACATCCAGTTTGTTGATGCCGAGCAGGACACAAAAGAGTACGTGTTCGGGCTCCCGAAGGACAAGGCGAAGCACTTGTCGCAGTTGGTCGCCAAGTGCGGCAAGAACCCGTGCGAAGTCGTACCAGCGACTCACGTCGACGCGAATGCGCACCCGAACGTTGCGCAGTACACGGTCGTGTTGAAGAACAAGGTCGCCAAGGGCGAGACTGGCCACGTCAAGCTCACGTCCTACTTTACGCGCGTGTTGACGCCGTTCCCGGAAGAGATCACGCAAAAGGAGGAGCAGCTCGTGGTCTACGAAGACTCGCACTTGCTGCTCTCGCCGTACACGACGGAGACGCAGACGACGAAGGTCAAGCTGCCGTCGGGACGCGTGGAGAGCTTCTCGCAGATCCAGCCCGTGACGCGCAAGGGAGCGATGATTTCGTACGGTCCATACACGAACGCGGAGCCATTCTCGAGCGACGCCAAGTCGCTGCGTGTGCACTTCAAGAACCACTCGCCGTTTATGACGGTCACGAATTTGGTGCGTGAAATCGAAGTGTCCATGTGGGGCCGCGTGTCCGTCGAAGAAGTGTACGATCTGCTGCACACGGGCGCGAAGCTCAAGGGCGGATTCTCGCGCTACGAGTACACGGCGCAAAACGAGCGTGGCGCGTCGTTCCACGACATGCAGGCGTACTTGCCCAAGGACGCCGTGAACGTGTACTACCGCGACCAGATCGGCAACGTGTCGACGTCGCGCCTTCGGGTCACGAGCACGCGCCAGGAGTTGGCGTTCAAGTCGCGATTCCCGATCTTTGGCGGCTGGAAGACGCAGTGGTACCTAGGCTACTCGGTGCCGACGCACTCGGTCCTGTCCCGTGACGGCGACAAGTTCAAGCTCGAGATTGACTTTTCAACGTCCATCGAAGGCGCCGCCGTCGACGACCTCACGGTCAAGGTCATCTTGCCCGAGGGCAGCACGAACCTGCAGGCGAACTTGCCGTTCGCTGTCGACTCGATCACGGACAACACGCGCCGCCAGACGTACCTGGACACGCCGCTCGTCGGTCGCCCTGTGCTGATCATCTCCAAGAAGAACGTGATCGCGGCGCACAACGTGCCGTTCGAGGTCACGTTCGAGTTCCCACAGACGTTCATGCTGCACGAGCCGCTGCTGCTTGTGTCGGCGTTTTTGGCGTTTTTCCTGTTTTGCATGGTGATCTTCCGTTTCGACGTGAGTCTGCTTGCGAAGAGCAACGCAAAGGCGAAGAAGAGCAAGACCGAGTAAGCACACTGAAGGAAGAAGAAAAAGAGAGAGACGAAGAGAGAGGGAACGTGTTGTAGGCATTGCTGTTTGTCCAGTGGGTCCAGGTCTATTTTTCCAATGATCATGTCTGAACAAATTCATTTTGACGAATGTGCGAGTGCTCCCTTTTCTATGGTGGTGTTTATTTTGACAGCGTCTGTGTGCTGATCGTGAACTTGTGTGTGTGAGTGTGAATGACAGATTTTACAATCAAAGTACCCATAATAAGAGAAAAGAAAAACCAACAGTGGTTAGTTGAAAGCGCAGTATATTTTGCTTTTAGTTCCTTTGTTGGACGATCACGATGTGATCAGAAGGCAGCCAGACACGACACGAGGCCATGCACGACGAGACCAGTCCAGTGACTCGAGTAGCTTCCGAGAGAACAACCTAAGCACGGTTCTGGCGAGCGAGAGGGCCCATGAACTTGGCCTTCTCTTCGGCGGTCTGGAAGCGACCGTGACCGAACTTGGACGACGTATCGATAAACTTGAGCTTGATCTCCTCGAGGGCCGAACGTTTGGTGTGCACCAAGAGCGACTTGCGGAGGGTGAGCGCGCGCTTCTTGGTACCAACAATGGCGCCCTTGATCATCAACCAGTCCTCGTTGACGACACCGTAGTGTGGGAAGCCACCGAGAGGGGTGATCGACTTCTCGGTCAAGTCCTGCTCGGTCATGGCCGACTTGGCGTCGCCCGCAGCACCGATGCGGTAAATCTTCTTGTTGACCTCGGTACGGTGGTGGTAACCGTGCTGACCGGCACGCGCGACCGTGAAACGAACGCGCGATGGGTGCCACGCACCAATACAGGCGACCTTGCGGAGACCACGGTGAGTCTTACGTGGGAGACGCGACACGCCCCAACGCGTGATCACACCTTCGTAACCGTGACCCTTAGTCACACCGCAAATGTCGATCAACTCGTCCTTGGCGAAGACGGCCGACACTGGCACCTGCTTCTCGAAGAGCGACTTGGCGAAGTCCACCTTGTCGGCGGCCGAGCCACCGTTCACCTGCACTTCCAAGAGGTGCGCCTTCTTTTGGCGAAGGTTCACCTTGCGGATCTGGGTGTGCGCAAGCACACGCACAACCTGGCAGTACTTCTTGATGCGGTTGATTTCGTTCTCGATGTCCGCTGGGTTGGTCTGGTACTTCTTGGCGTACTTGGTGAACGCCTTGCGCTTGGCATGGTACCAGTTCTTGTAGAAGCGACGCTTCACTTCTTCGCTCAAGTGCTCGGCCCAGACGGTGGTCAACGAGCGGAGACCGCGAGGAGTCTCGATGTAGCCCACGACACCGACGACCACCATTGGTGGGGTCTCGACAATCGACACGGCCTCGACGACTTCCTTCTTGTGCACCTTCGAGCCAGGTCGGTCGACTTCACGCACGATGTGCGTCATACCGGCCTTGTAGCCCATGAAGGCCGTAAGGTGCGGCGCCTTGGACGCATCGTCGCGAGGGAACTTGCGAACGCGGCCGCGGTGGTGCTTGGTGCGCTTCTTCGGCAAGAAACCGATGTGGCCGTGACGTGGGGCTTCGAACTTACGGTGACCCATGATGGAACTGGATGCGAGAGTTACTGCAAAACTCAAACTACGCTCGCCGGCGCGAACGCAGCAGCGCCACCATTCCCCTCCTCTGCATGACCGACCCCACCAGCCAGTCATCTGCCATCGGAACTAATCGGAGACTGCCTCAAATCGAACCTACACACAATTATCCGGACAACTGCATACGTACTTTAACGAATAAAGTCAGTAGACCCCGTACTGTACTATTGAGTGGGAAGCGCTATTATTCCGACTAGCAGCAGCAGCATGGACCCTCTAGAAGCGATCCTCGCGTCGATGGCCAGGGCCACGGGCAACGCGCCAGTGCCAACGAGCGCGTCGACCGCAAACAGCAAGACGGTGAGCGCAGCGTCCCATTCGAAAAAGCGTGGGCGCGATGCCAGCAATGATGAGAACGCTGGCGATGACGACGACGCGCCGACGTTTCCGGGTCATGCAGACGCAACATCCATTTGGAACCCGCGCGTGATGCAGAAGATCAGCGACGCAATCTTGCAGCGCGCTCAGAAGACGGCGAGCAAGTATGTGATCTCGCCGCCCATGGAGATCGCCCGGCAGCAGACGGTGCGCATGCTCTGCAACCGGATCAAGCGCGCGAGCGAGGAAATGGGGATCCCCAAGCTGTCGAACTCCACGTATGAGACCTGGCAGTTCACGTCTAAACTAACCGTCGCAGAGGTATGAGGCAGCGATTTGGTCAATTACAAAGCTATCACTGGTCGTCACTTACATGTTTTGTGTGTGTGTGTGTGTGTGTGCACAGAACGATCCTTTGATCCCGCATGCTGGAAGCGACTACAGCGGACTGCTAGAAGAGCTGCTCAAGGCCGGCGCCTCGCGCTCCGTCGCCGTTCGCAAGTGCAAGGAGCTCACGAAAGATTCCGAGCGCTTGCTGCGCAAGTTTGTGCAGCAGGATTTCAGCGTCGGGAAGAAGCACGTGAAAGCGAGCGTTGGCGAGGAGATGGTCCAGCTCACGTACGGGAACTCGACCGTCAAGTTGAGCAGCGCGCACTACAAAAAGCTTCAGGGTCTTTACGAACGTCATCAAAACGTGTCGGTGACATCGCGGCCTCAGGACAAGCGAGCGTTCGAGAACGCGCTCTTCAGTCTGCTGCTGCGCTACGACTCGCTGGATGGAGGCGGCTTCCAGGCTGCGCTGAACGAAGAGTGTTTTGACGCTCTGCTGAAGCATTTCGACTGCAAGATGGAGTGCTTCGCGTCGCCGTTGAACTGTCGGTACGGTCGATTTTGCAGCGCGTTCTTGGATACCGACCATCCGTTTGGAAGTGTTGGCAGCTTCTTCGAGTTCTCCCCGCGGTCCGGGTGTTATGAAGCGAACCCTCCGTTTATCCCGAAGTTGATCAAACGCATGGCAGATCACATGACGGCGCTTCTCGATGCTGCGGACGGTCCGTTGGCGTTTATCATCATCATCCCGGCATGGAACGAGACGCAAGGGTGGCAGCAGCTCAACAAGAGTCGCTACAACCAGAAGCACGTGCTGATCTCTCAAAAAGACCATGGATACTGCGAGGGCAAGCAACACATCCGCAAGACGAGATGGCGCATTGCATCGTTCGATACCAGCGTGTTCTTCTGGCAAAACTCGAAGGCGATGAGCAAGTGGAAGATCACGTCAGACGCCATAGATGACCTAAAGGCAGGATTCCTCTCCAAGCAGGCTGAGGAGAGAGATACGCTTGGCCTACGCAAAAGTGGGAAGCGTGTGAAGACTGCCAAAACAAACGCATAGTCAGGATAGAGTATAGAATCAAACTGTGTACGCGAGAACGCTCGAGGCTGAATACTTTCTTGTTGCAGACGCTCAGACCTGCTAACGGATGACAAAAACTCGCACTTCTTACTTGCTGGTGCGCTCTACTTCCTCTTCTTCAGCCATAATGTTACCAATAAAATCAAGAGACTCCTGCTTCGTCATGGGGTAGACGTTGCTGATCTTGTTCTGGTATCCGATTCCGTAGAACTTGTCAGCGACACTGACCAATTCTGGTCGGAAGGTTGATGTGATAAACTATGCCAACCAGCACAACATCAGTGGGTTAGAGCAATGATACCGTTAGAAAGGAAAACAAACTCAATATGCATACCTGGGCAGAATTTTCGCCAGAGTGTGCTTGGCGGTGGATTAAAGCAGCCACAGCAGCACGGTGAGTCGAGTCCAACGCTTGATCAATTTCATCGAACAGGTAGAACGGAGCTGGATCACATCGCTGGATGGCAAAGATAAACGCCAACGCCACTAGTGCCTTTTGGCCACCAGAAAGTTGCTGCATCAGATACGAATCTCCTTCGCCACGAAAGCTGACTTTGATTTGAACTCCTGAAAAGGTGTCAACATTAGTAGATTCCTGAAATCCACCATCGCTGGTAGATGATCGTTCAGATTGGTTGGAGTCGGCGCGAATAATCAGCATTTTTCCTTCTCCGGTTGGAACTAACTCGCGGAATACCTCAGAAAAATGGTGAGACACGCCTTTAAACGTTCGCAAAATGGCTTCGTCTTTCCGCTTGTCCAAAATGTTAATCAAGTCTTTGATCGAATTGTAGCCCTCATCGAGCTCTCTCTTTCGCTCCAGCAAGGTTGTTCGCTGTTCGTTGAAGCTGACGTACTGGTCCAAGGCTTTCTTGTTCACATGACTGTAGTCCTTCAGCTTCTCATTGCGCTTGTTGAATTCCTTGATCACATCTCGAAACTGGAGAGCTTTAAACTTTTCAAGCTCAGTGATCGGTAAGGTCCCAAGTTCACGAATGTCTCGCATCGCATCTTCTCTTTTTTGCAAAAGTCGACGGCGGTGATTTAGCACTTTTTCAGATCGACGAGCTTCTTGCTGGAGCTGATCGTTGAGTGATCCGTTTTCAGTGTGAAGAGACTCGACAAGAGCTTTTTCGTTGGCCATATCCTCCTGCAACTTGGCAATTTTCTGCTCAACATCCTTGAGTGACGCTGAATTTTCATCGACAATTCGAGACGCATTGTCCAAGTCAAGCATTTTAGCCTTCAGGTTCTCGTCTCGCTCACTCACGGCAAGCACTTCGATTCCTTCTTCTCCTAACTGTCGAGCAAGTTCGCGTTGTCTTTTCACGAGGTTCTGATTCAGTACTGTCTCAATACCTTCTTTCTTGGAAAGCAGCTCATCCAACGCGATCTTGTGCGCACGCTCTTCGGTCTGCAACTTCGAGATCTTTGTCGACAAGGAGTGCAAAAAGTCCATTTCTGCATCACTGAGAGTATCCTGCATAGGCGTGCTCAACTCGGATCGAAGTGACTTGACTTTGGCAACAAGGTCTTGGACTTCTTGCTCTTGACTCTCTAGACTGCGTCGTTTATCTCGGTAATTCGACTTCTCGACTTCCACTTGAGCCTTCAGCCGCGAGATTTCATCAAAAAGACGTTCGTATATAGAAATGGCATGCTGTTTCTCCGCCTCCTGCTTTTGGATTTCACCAACAACACTGGCAACGCGTTGGTCAGCCTGCTGAGCCTCAAACTTGATCTTCTTAGCTTGGTCGCGAACGCTATCCAACTCTCTCTGAGCATGTCTGACGTCCATCATCGCTTTCGTACGAGAGCGCTGAGGATCCTTGAAGCCACCGTTGAGGGCACCGCGTCGGTGTACCATATCTCCATCCAGAGTCAAGCAGTCCATATTGGATTGCTCAGCGTATTGGACGCACGTATCCAAGTCTCTGCAAAGCAGCTTTTTACCAAATGCTGTCAATACACCTTTGCGAACTTCCGAGGGAAAGCGTAGCTTGTCGATCAGCGGCACCACATCATCGTTCTTCGGATACTCGATGTTGTCTTTGATTTTGAGACGGTTGAGAGGCAAGAAAGTGATACGCCCCATATTCTTTTTCTCCAACTCTCGCATGATTTTAGCTGCAGTGTCATCAGTATCGACAACAACATGGAAGAGTGATCCGCCAGCCGCTTCATCTGTAGCAGTGCAAAAGCGCTCGTCAACTGGTTCAACAAGCTCAATGAGAGGACCATAGATCCCAGAGAATCGACCTCTCTCGCCCATTTCGCGCACCGCTTGCAACCCGCGGCGTACATCGTATGACATTGTACTTTGCAGTACACCTTCTCCGCGATTCAGTTGCTCTGTTAGTTTTCGGACATCGTAAGCCATCTGATTCTCCAAACGCCACTTCTCCTTTCGTTCTTCAGACAGTGCATTTCGGGTTTCCTTCAAACGCAACAACTGGGAGCCACATGTGTCCACTACTTGACGATGGTCTGCTAAACCGTCACTTTGCTGCTGAATTTGCCGCTCGCCATCATCGATCGAGCGCGACAATGAATCAATAGATTGCATCAGGGCAGCTGCATCAGTTTCTTTTCGACGAATGACATTGTCGATCTCACGGATCTCTTTTTGCAGGTACGCATCTCTCTCTTGTTGAGTCTTGAACTGACTTTTTCGGCTCTGCTTTGCGATCAGTTCATCAGATTGCCTTATGCAATCGTGCAGCGTCCTGGAAACCCGCTCATGCTCTTCTTCGGCAGCATTAAACGCTGGGAGAACTTCGTCTTCAAGTTGTCTCTGCTTCGCTTCGATCTCCTGGTTCACCACCTTCAATTCCTTCGACAGCATCTCGTGTTTCACGCCATCAGCTCGAACTTGTTCTACGAGTTCTTTCACTTCCAGCTCCAGATGATAACGAGCTTCCATCAAACCCTTACGCTCGCTCTCGATACTCTTCTTTTCTTCTACAAGTAGAACAAACTCTTCCTCCTTCGCAGCTTTGTTTGATTCAATTCTCGAAATTTCTCGGTGGATTCGAATTTGCTTCTCGTGGAGTTCGGTCAAAGCCACAGCTTCTTCCATTCGCGTGCGCTCGATTGCTTCTAGATCCGCACGAACACTCTGAAGTTCCTTTTCGTGCATGGTGTACTCAAGAGCACGCTGGTCGCGATCAAGTTGCTGATATTCTCGAAGTTCCTCCTTTTCTTCTTCTAACTCCGTCAAACGCTCTTCGATGTACTTGATCACTTCTTGAATCTTCTCGCGTCGGCTTTGCGTTTCTTGCACAATCTTCAGAGATTCCAATCGACGCTCTTCATACACTTTCGTACCCGCGACTTCCTTCAGCAGCTCCAAGCGCTCTTTCTCTTTCATCAAGGCAAGCGCATTCACCTTTCCCTGCTGCACGATGTAATACGGATTCGAGCGCGAAAACCCCGCGCTCTCCAGTAGATGGATCACATCACTCTTCGTGATGTGCTTGCGATTGAGGAAAAATTCGTCCTTCTTGACTCCGATCGTGCGGCGCAGCACGACTTCCTCTGTATCCACGGGCAATCGTCCATCTCGATTGTCAAAGACGATTTCAACGTACGCCGACATCACATGCTTGCCCGATCCTTCATGCAAAAGCGCTTGGCGTTCCTCTGGCCGCAAGTTCGCGAACCGCGCCGTGAGCAGCCCAAAGCGGATCGCGTCGAAAAAGTTAGACTTGCCCGTGCCGTTGCGGCCGATGACCACGTTGTGTTCCTTGCTGAAGGGCTCGATCGCGACCTGGTCCTTGTAGCTGCGGAAGCCGCACACGATCACCTGTTTGATGTGCATGCCGCCTCTTGGATATCAGTCAATGCGCAGACACACACGCACGCACTTCAACTCGCGTTAACGGCAATGTGCGTGCGCGGATGGATGCGGGTTTCCTTTTTTTCGCTTGGCGGAGGAAACGCGATGGGAGTTGATGACCATCACTCGCCTCACTCCAACGCAAACCCCTTTCAAACTCGTTGCACGTTTCCTTTCCCATAACACAGGACGGTCTTGTAATGAGTGCTGTGAAATCAAACACTTGGAGAGATAGTGTTTGATACAATGGGTAAAGTACAGGGTGTATGAAACATTGTCCTGTTGCGTTACACGGTATGACTCCCTTTCTTTGACCCTTCCCCTCAGAAAATGAAATTAGGGGTAGGTGATTATCCTATATATAGCCAATAAGGGAGGGAATAGATTGCACCCAGCTTGCGGTTGTCCAATCACATCATCGTGGGCATTCAAGCACTCGTCGTGACTCCTTCGCATAGGCAGCGAGGGATTGAGCTGATGCATCAACTGAAACGCACGAGCCGACACCACCAGTATTCACCCCGTCCCCTCCGTCCTCACTATTTAACTTCCGAGCCAAAAGGAGGCTACCTCCCTGATTTCGCTCACCACATCCACCCTTTATCCACCACAGGTTGCCTGCTTGCTTTCTCCACTCGAGATAGTTGGACCGTACATGGTACATACCGGTATCGATCAATGCATTGCGCGCTTCTGTCCACTGTTTGGTTGGCTCAAAATGCCGAGATAGTCATCGGCTGAGCTGAAGAGAGACCACCAGAACCGCCGCATGCGTACGTATGTAGCCGCACCTAAATATAGTAGGGCGCTCGCAGCCTTTCATTTCATTCGCTGGAGGCCAAGTGGCCCTCCAATGCGACGGTGCATGCACTGAACACGGGAAAACCATTGTTGGTGATTGGCATCGCTCACACGTTCTTATCACCAAGCCGAAGGCAGCACAGGCTCCATTTTCAGCTCAGCGCAGCACACCGGGATGGATCTGTTTTTATGGTTTTCTTTTGTTTCTGAAGCTGCAAAAGCATCTGGTTGTTTACGTGAATAGCTTTCGGTTGAAGCCCCGGCTCCCTTTTTGTCAAACCAGTTCTCCACCGCACAAACCGAAGGGGGGAGGGAGGGGGACGAGCGGGGAGGGAAGACCCGCCTGTCCCTGCTATCGTGTGGTCGTAAATCGGTTGCGCGGGGCGAGGCGACGCGTGGCGTAAGTTACGATAAATTACTTCTCCGGGATTTTGGCGTGTGCGGTGGTGGTTTCGTGCGAGAACGAGTGGTCATTTTGATATCTCCCTCGCTCCGCGCGCCGCAACTGAAGGAAGAGCAGCAAAATGTACGCTCTGTCGTCGAGTACCCGCGCCGCTGCGCGTCAGCACCTCCGCACCACCGCCGCCAAGGTATGTCTGCCCTTTTGCGTTGGATGTGTGCATGTGCTTCATGAAACACACGACTGACTGCAAATGTATCTTTTCGTTTAACAACAAAAACGCAGGCGTCGATGTCGTCGAGCTGCGGTGTCCCTGTGCCACTCTCGGTGCTGGATCCAAAGGGAAGCCCAACCATCGACCAGACCTACGAGAAGATGGAGAAGAACTTGCACCACGTGCGCAAGACGTGGGGCAACAAGCCATTAACGCTCGCTGAGAAGATCATCTACGGTCACTTGGACAACGCCGACCAGGTCGCTGTCCGCGGTGAGACGTACTTGAAGTTGCGCCCAGATCGCGTGGCGATGCAAGATGCGACGGCCCAGATGGCTGTGCTGCAGTTCATTTCGTCGGGCTTGCCAAAGACCGCCGTGCCAACCACCATCCACTGTGATCACTTGATTACCGCGGAGAAGGGCTCGACCACGGATTTGAACAACGCCAACATTGTGAACAAGGAAGTGTACGACTTTTTGTCGTCGGCCGGTGCCAAGTTCGGCATGGGTTTCTGGAAGCCAGGCAGTGGTATTATCCACCAGATCGTCTTGGAGAACTACGCGTTCCCAGGTGGTTTGATGATCGGTACGGACTCGCACACGCCAAATGCCGGTGGTCTCGGTATGTGCGCCATTGGTGTCGGTGGTGCTGATGCCGTTGACGTCATGGCCGGCATGGCTTGGGAGCTGAAGGCCCCTAAGGTCATTGGTGTGAAGTTGACTGGTAAGCTGTCCGGCTGGACCTCGCCAAAGGATGTGATCCTTAAGGTCGCTGACATTTTGACCGTGAAGGGTGGTACCGGTGCCATTGTGGAATACTTTGGTCCTGGTGTGGAATCGATCTCGTGCACGGGTATGGGCACGATCTGTAACATGGGTGCTGAAATCGGTGCCACGTGCTCGACGTTCCCATACACGGACCGCATGGCGGACTACTTGAAGGCCACGACCCGTAGCGGCATCGCCTCGGCTGCCGACTCGTTCAAGGCCAACTTGCGTGCCGATGAAGGTGCCCAGTACGACCAGATCATTGAGATCAACTTGGACGAGCTGAAGCCATTGGTGAACGGTCCATTCACCCCTGACCTTGCCAACGAAGCCGGTGAACAACTGAAGGCGGCGAGTGAGAAGAATGGATGGCCAACGGAGTTGAGCGCTGGTCTCATTGGTTCGTGCACGAACTCGAGTTACGAAGACATGACGCGTTGCGCTGAGCTGATCAACCAGGCCGAGAAGGCCGGCCTCAAGTTCAAGGTGCCATACTACGTGACCCCAGGTTCGGAGCAGGTGCGTGCCACCATCGAACGTGATGGTGTGTTGGACACTTTCCTCAAGGCCGGTGGTACCGCTCTCGCGAACGCGTGTGGTCCTTGCATTGGTCAGTGGAACCGTGAAGACTTGAACATGGGCGTGAAGAATTCGATCTTCACCTCGTACAACCGTAACTTTGCCAAGCGTAACGATGGCAACCCAGCCACGCACGCGTTCGTGACGTCGCCAGAAATGGTGACGGTCTGCTCGATTGCCGGCACGACCACGTTCAACCCAGCGACCGACTCGATTACCACCCCAAGCGGTGAGCAGTTCAAGTTCGAGGCTCCATTCGGCAAGGAACTTCCACCACGTGGCTTTGACGCCGGTGAGGAAACCTTCCAGGCGCCACCAGCTGATGGCTCGAGCCTGAAGGTGAACGTCGATGCTGCCAGCGACCGTCTTGCGCTCCTGAGCCCATTCGACGAATGGCACGGCAAGGACTTCGAGTCACTGCCAGTGTTGATCAAGGCGAAGGGCAAATGCACGACCGACCACATTTCGATGGCCGGTCCATGGTTGAAGTACCGTGGCCACTTGGACAACATCTCGAACAACTTGTTGATCGGTGCCGAGAACGCCGAAACCGGTGAGACGAACAGCGTGAAGAACCAGTTCACGGGTGTGTTCGACAAGGTGCCAGCCGTCGCGCGTCAGTACAAGGCGCAAGGCGTGTCGTGGGTGGTCGTCGGTGACGAGAACTACGGTGAGGGCAGTTCGCGTGAGCACGCTGCGTTGGAGCCACGTCACCTCGGTGGCCGTGCCGTGATTGTCAAGTCGTTCGCTCGTATCCACGAGACCAACTTGAAGAAGCAGGGCATGCTCCCACTGACGTTCGCGAACCCAGCGGACTACGACAAGATCTCGGGCAACGACAAGATCTCGATCCTTGGCTTGAACGAGTTCCAACCAGGCAAGCAGTTGACGCTCCGTGTCGAGCCAGCGTCCGGCGCGGCGTTCGAGATCCAGGTCAACCACACTTTCAACGACGAGCAGATTGAATGGTTCAAGAACGGAAGTGCGCTCAACTTGATGAAGAAGGTGAACGCGGCCAAGCAGTAAGGAAAGCGGTGTTTTACATAGTTACAGAGATGGTGGTCGTGGAGGAACACGAGCCACATCACATACACAGAGCGACATACTACTAGGCTTCTTTCTTTATTTTTTTAACATATAAAAAAATATCCCAAACAACATGAAATGCACAAACATACAAGCACACAAGCGCACCTTCTGTAGCATACGACGCATGTACTGACAGCTAGTAGCGGTGTGGCGACGCGCGCACAAGGAACAGGTGGTAGAGCGCGTCGAGAGTGCATATTGACGGCGGCACATGCGCGACGAGCACGACGTTCCTAGACGCGATTTCAAAGCGAGGCAAATGCATGATGAGGACGCGCGTGCGTGCGTGGGGATGATGGCAACATATGCGCGGACATGGTCTACAACAGCATCACGTACCAGAGATACTCGCTGCTGAGCTTGTAGAGCAGCATCCGCGAGAGCATGACGCCGCCGAGGAAATGGCACGCGATGTGCACAGCCGACTTCTATAGAGTGGGGATAAGGAGACGCTATCCATCAGCGCACTGTGCACGCATGGCGACATGCTGAGTGACGCATGCGTACCGATGCGGAAAAGAGGTCGATCCCCGTCACGAGCCCCACTGCCACGAGGCCGAACGAAAAATACGACAGCGCCGTCGCCGCCTGCAGAACAGAATTGCATGCGCAAATGCATGCACTAAGCGACCAGCACAAGCAGCACACGCGAAAGGCAAGTTCAACGGCAGCACCTCAACGCCGGTCTGCGACACCTCGCAGGTCACGAGGCTGAATGCCACGAAATGGCCCCACGTCAGCAGCACCCGCAATGGGATCACCACATGCGCTACAATCATGGCTCGCGCCTTTTTGCTGGAAGCGAGGAGTGAATGTCCTGATAGTGAAACCAGGATTTTTCGAAAATCGTACTTTGTAGAAGACAACCGATCTGGTCTGCGCACGCGCATTGGTCCATTCTGCAATTGAAGAAGGGAAACGGAGGAAGAATGGCGGGCGGAGGACCAGACATCGGCAGCTACTCGCCGCTCACGGGCTTCGTGTTCATCTTCAACCTCATCGTCGGCGCGGGCGCGCTCACCATTCCGCACGCGTTCGCGCAGGTACGATTGCCAGTTGCGTAGCTCTTCATGGCGAAAGGTGGTATGTTGACTTAATTTTATGGTATGGCGTGTAGGTGGGGCTGATCTATGGCTCAATCGTGTTGGCGGTGCTCGCGGCCACGAGTTATGTGACTGCAACGTTCATGATCGAAGCGATTGCAGGTGTGAATGCGCTCAAGAAGCGCTCCCGCGAACTTGACGACGGCGCGATTATGACTGCAAATGCGAGTGCGGGCGACGACGATGATGCCGAGGACAATGATGCCGATGACGATGACCGCATGCAGACAGAGTTCATGCCGCTAATGGTGCCCGCTCAAGTACACTTGCGTTTTCACTGCGCTTGTTGCTTTTCGCTTCATTTCATCAGGAAATACGGTCTGGTTCAGCATCATTGACTTGACTTGTTGCACTTTATGAACTTGCCATATGCAGGCCGACGACAAGTTGGAAAAGCGCCTACATGTGAAAAGCTCCGGGATGCTGTTCAAGTTTGACTTGTCGAAAAAGGTGTGTTGCACTCTCTCCTCATGCATACATACGATTCTTTCGTACGTGTGGGCTCAATGCGCAACTGCTTACTTTATTTTCGTAGATGGAATTGGCGCAAATGGCCCAGACGCTGTTCAGCCGCAATGGCAACATCGCGTTCTACGCATGCGTGATCGTATATCTCTACGGCGACCTCGCCATCTATGCTGTCGGTACGATCCATAGCATTGCGGTTACTTATTTGGACTCAATTGTATTATGTGCTTACATATCACATGCATTGTGTGTGCTGCAGCGGTGCCAAAGTCCATGCGGGAGATTCTGTGTCCTCGTCCAGCGCCAGGGGTGGCTCGATGGCAGTGCTCCGACCAGTTGGACAGTTCGCAGCTGTACAAACTCTTTGTGGTTGCGTTTGGGCTGCTGCTGGGGCCATTCGCGTTTGGCCACGTGAGCAAGACACGCACGTTGCAGTTCATCACGACCGTTGTGCGCCACGTGTCGTTTGGGCTGATGATCCTGCTCGCGCTCATCGGGATCGCGCGTGGCCAAGGACGCAGCGTCGACGACGTCCTGAGCTACGAACGCCCCGAGAACATCACGACATTTTTTGGCGTCTGCATTTACTCGTTCATGTGCCACCACAGGTTTGTTTGTGGCATTGCTTGGTGTTTTCTTTTCGTCTCTTGCTTTGACTGTTGCGCACGTATTGCTTGCTCACGTGCGCTGCTTCTGAATAGCATCCCTGGCTTTATTGCGCCGATCACGGACAAGTCCAAAGTAGGGTTCGTCATGGCGTGCGCATTCTTGGCGGTGCTTTGCGTGTACTTTGTGTTGAGTTACTCCGCGACCTTCCGCTTCCAACCCGACGAGATCGATGTGAGTGGCAGCAAAATTCGCTTTCTTTTTGCTGTGCTGCGCGAGGTTTCTTACATATAAGCCATGATCCTCCTTGTTTGTCACTTCTGTCTTGTGCGTGCGATTACAGGACGTTTACACGCTCAATTTCAAAAATTATTCCATCCGTGCGGTCGCGTACTTTTTGAGTCTCTTCCCCGTGTGCACATTGAGGTATGCCGCGCAGATTGCGCTTGTTTACTTTATAGGCAAGCAAGATGCGCGCTGACCAATCCTTTGCCCATCGTGCTTTCCTCTTCTAGCGCCAACTTCCCAGTCATCACGATCACGTTGCGTGAGAACCTGCGCACGTTGGCCCACAGCCTTGCTGGCTCGAGCGATGAAGACCCTCTCCATTCCCACGAGCACGACGAGGAGCAGTCGGGAGGCATTCTGGCGTTTGTGGTGCGCCACATGTACGCATTGATCGCGATCGTGCCGCCGCTCGTTGTCGCGTTCTTCACCGAGGATGTGTCGATGCTCGTTGGCTTCACAGGCGCCTACGCTGGTCTGGGCATCCAGGTATGACGATGGCTCACACATGCAACGTGTCTCTTCAACAACATATCGCACTTACCAATGGCTTGTGTGTGTCTTCTCGCTTGGTAGTGGGTCGTCCCGACATGCCTCGTATACTGCTTGCGCCGTCGCCTCGCGAGTGAGCGCGCGCGTGCGCTGCTGGGCGAGGACAAGCGCGACCTGCTCAAGCTCAGCAACGCGAATCCGTTCGCGAGTCCATTCGCGCACGTCGCGTGGCTCTACCTGATCTTCGCGTGTGCGCTCGCGTCCACCGCGATCATCACGATCGCGCATTTCAAGTGAGCAAAAATGCAAGTCGCCATGTGGCATTCTCGTTGCCTATGGATTGTAAAACCCCCAGGTAATCCATTCGATCTGTTGTTGCGCAAATGTGCTCTGTTTTCCATGCCCAGTGCGTATATCCACATAGACACACAGCAAGTCGTCACGTGCCAAGGAAACAGGTGGGGCATGTTGCATCGCTGGCGTCAGCTCCGGCACTCATATCGCAGTCGCTTGGAAGGGCGTCCATGTGGCGCATCTGCCGCTTATATCGGCGCCGATATGAATTACATACTACAGATCTTGCTTGCAAACCAAAAGTTGCTCAACGACTGTCGCGCGCCCACTGTGCCTTTCCAAAGTGACAAGACACGCTTGTTTGCTAGTACATTCACTAGGATGTGCCGCAAAGCTGCCGAGTGAATGCAACTTTCTTGCTGCGCTCTATCTTGCAGTGTATACTGAAATTCATACACAGGTTGGTTGCACACTTTACTCGAACAAAAAAGCCAGCAAGCGCAAAGTAGGAGAGACAGGGGGAGAAAAAGACGAAGAGACGCTGCTGGAGGATGGATGACAAGAGTGGGCTGACTGACTCCACCAGAAGCGCTCTCGCTCCATTGCGACTTTTAACAAGTTGCGCGCCTGCGGCGTCCGTATCAGCATCAATGCTCCGCGTGCCACTCACACGCTCGCTCGCGGTGGCATAGATGCAGCGCGAGCGTAGAAGTCTCGACACTCGCTTTGTCCTCAGCATCTGCTGGTTCGTGTGTTTGTGTGTGGAATTGCGCGAATGTTCGGCACTTTTCGTGTTGCGCATTTGTGGCTGTGTGTGGGCATTTTTGCGTTGTACTGTACATTCGCAGCCGCCCGTCTGCCAAGACGCCACCATCCTGACGTCAGTTGGGGCTGAGCTGGAGATCGGCACATCGCGCACGCCGCGTTCTGTTCTCATATCTTGCAGCAGACGACTTACTGTACGTACCGAACGAAGTGGGCGCCGAACAAAAGTGCACACTTGCACCAAGTGCTCGTACGCAAGTCGCTTGCACAAAAGCCGTGCGCTTTTCCTAGTGGGTGGAACAATTGCTGCATGTGCACAGTTCGGACAGCGAGTGCCGAAAATGGAAGGAGAAGCGCTCTCTATCTGTGAGTTTGCGCTTAAAAATGCCCTCATGAATAAATCGGCACTGGCTGGCTTTGCAGAAAGAAAAGCAGCCGACCCCTAATACGCGCAGCCGAACGCCGCTCGAGATCGTTGAATGCTCCAGTAACGGGTGCAATTTAGGGGGCGAACTTAACCACCCACTGAAAACAGAATGGACGCTCGCTCTACAACACACTGAAATCCGGGGCTCCGACAATTAATCAAGTATCATAGTGCTATCGCAGCATTTTGAGTCCGTCCTATCATCATCTATTAACATTTATCATCTTGCACAGGAACGAATCTGATACGCCAGTTGCCGCTTGCGGGTGCACAGTTTACTATCAGTGCGCCTCCTCCCCGTAGCGACCGAACGACAGCAGCACACCACCAGGCCTTACTTAACTTACTGTAAATTGCGCGGCTTCCACCAAACGACTTCATTCGATTGTCGAGTTGCAGCGCACGACGCGAACGGAGGCGAAGCGCGCGTCTCCTCTCCTTCACTGTGTGTCTCTCCTCTCTCTCTCTCTCTGTCTCTCTGCCTGTCTGTCGACGTGTTCGGCCGATTTACAACGAGAAGCACGCGTCATTCTCCAATTCGACCGCATTCCGACCCACTCACGGCGCGCGCGACGAGCGAATTTACACGCACGCGCTTACAGATTCACAACCGACCCGAGATCGCAAGGTGGAACCATCTATCTTATTACATAGACACATAACCAGAAAGATCCACAATGGCTGCATTCCAAGGTACGAGCGTTTGGTTTGAACGGAGTCGGAGCGTATGGCGAGTGGCTGACGTGTGATGGATGGTCTGAACGTATTTGTGCCTGCAGCTCCTCCGCTGTCGGCGTTTTTCCGCCCCGAAGAGCAAGAGCTACTGGTGACGCAGGGCCTGGCGGACGTGCACAGTGTCGCGATGTTCCACTCGCTCTACGACGTCGGCGACCTCATTGGACGGTACGGGATAGCTAAAGAGCACACTATGCTTTGCGTTTGTGGGTGTGCGACGATAGCTGACGTATTCCATGTGTCTGTTGAAATGTGTAGTGGCGCGTTCTCGATGGTGTACTTGTGCCGGCGGAAGGCCACGCAGCAGATCTTTGCGGTCAAAGTGATCAACAAGATGCTGTGCGTAAAGAAGAAAACGTTGCGCGATGAGATCACGGTGCTTCTGCGCGTCAAGCACGCCAACATCATCAGTCTCGAAGAAGTCTACGAAAGCGAGCAGGAGCTGCTGCTGGTCATGGAACGGTATGCTTCTATTGTATTGCGTGCTGTTGCAAATGGTTCACATTGACTTACTGACAGCATTATGCATTTCGTGTCTATGGTCTGCAGTGTGACTGGTGGTGAGCTCTTTGAGCGCATCGTGCAAGTCGGCGTGTACTCGGAGCGCCAGGCTGCCGAGATCGTTGCGAACCTGCTCAGTGCGCTCAACTACCTGCACTCGTGCAACATCGTGCATCGCGACATCAAACCGGAAAACATTCTGCTTGCGAGCCACGATAGCGCCGAAGTGAAACTGAGTGATTTTGGCATCGCCAAGGTGCTCGAAGAAGAAGGCGAAGACGCGCGATCACGTGGCCGCGCGTACACGAGTTGCGGCACGGACTACTACGTGGCCCCCGAAGTGCTGAAGGGCGAGGGATACGACAACAAAGTGGATCTCTGGAGTCTCGGCGTCGTTGTGTATATTATGTACGTTTGCTGCTTTGTTTTTGTTTCGTGCTTGCATACATACTGACATTGCTATTTGTCCATGTAGGTTGTGTGGATTTCCTCCATTTATGGAAGATGAATCGAGCTTTGAGTCCGTGTACGAGAAGATCCGATCCGGTGTGCTCGAGTTCCCTGCGCCGTACTGGACGAACATCTCGGAAGAAGGCAAAGATCTGATCCGCAAGCTGCTGAACGTCGTGCCGCACGAGCGTTACAGCGCGGCGCAGGCGCTGGAGCACCCGTGGATCAAGGGCGTGTCCATGGCGTACAGCGAGCAGCCGCTCGAGTCGGCGATCTTGGAGATGAAGCGATTCAACCAGAAGCGACGATTCAACTGAGCCACCACCACCGTTTCCACTATACTCCGCAGCATCAACCAGTTCGAGTACGCGAATAGAGCCGACTGTCCAGCTTCCGACGGCTATCTTTCCTGATCATTATGAAACCTTCATACTACGACGCGAGAGAAATTATAAGCAGCGGGGCTCTCGTTTCCCTGTTTTTGCTCCGCCCAGTACCCACCATATAGAGACTACTTACTCCTTTACATTAACCCGTTTATAGATTTTTACTGTGATTGACTAGATTTTTCATACTACGTTTTTAACCTTGACAACTCCTGTAGTCTTGCAAATCGGCACACATCTGGTATTATATCCCTTACTGCATGCATCGCCGTACACAAACCAGGATTCTTTTCCCCATACGTCATTTGCGATTTTCTTCGTTGCGATGACGTCGGAGATCGAGGAAAACTCGCAAGAGGAGGAGGACGAAGAGATACTATCAAGACCGTGGTCCGTTCATCCGCGAAGATGAGACGTCGACCGTCACGTACAAGTTCGATAATCTCTCTACCTCCGACAGTCCAGCCATGTACAGCAACAGCTATCTATGATCGACTGTCAAGTGCACGCTGGTAAACCTCTCTCCCGTCATCAAGTCTCACCAGGTACAGCAGCAGCCACCTGTCAAAGATTTGAAAAAAAAGAGCTGTCCAATGCGAGTACTTGCTGGGAGGAAGATAAGTAAAACGGACACAAAAATGCGTGAGTTGGGGAGCTTCTTCAAGTCCATAGTTCTCACCCCTTGTGGCAACAGCTTCTGCTGGTTCACTTCCATTATTTGTATGCAGTCGCACCCTTACTATGCAACTACGCTTATCCCTGAGCCATTTCTTATGAGTTGAAGTGCAATGCAGACAGTAGCAGAAATGACGCGTTCCCGGCGATGCGGCGTAATGCGCACGTGTGAGAATGTAGGTGTGTGTACCGTGCCTATGGACAGCGTACGTCTACAATGCCGTTCTTCTGTCTGCGCTGACGTTCGTTGTGTGCTGTAGAGCCGAGTGTGTGTGTGGGGGGGGGGGGGGGGAACGCCACGTTGTCGTGGTCGAAGCACTCTTGTCGTTCCGCTGTGCTTCGACCACGGCAAAGTGGCGTTCATGATCTTCGTGAATCGACTGGAAAGCACAGGCTGCAGGCAGACTCGCGTCCAGCTGCGCTTCTTTCTCGCGAATGGTTTTGGCGAGTTTGCTGTCGCCCGACGACGACAGGAACAAAAGCGGTGCAGGAGCTCGCGGTGCTCGGTCTTCAAGCATGCGTTCTCTGCCTTTAACGCGTCAACCTGCTCGACCGACGAGTTGACCAACATTGAAAGAAAGAAGCTAAGGTTAGACAACATGTTCACTCGTACGAACAACGCGCATTTCCATACAACACATTAAACAGTGTACTTCAAAGACCACTGCAGCATATTCAGTGAGTATTCAGCGAAGCATGCAGACGTACCGCTCGGCAGAGAAACCCCACCCTTCATCCAGCGCCACAAGAGCGTCGCTAGTAGATCAACGTCACCTTGATCGAGTGCAGGTCTGAGGGATCGTATGATTCCTTGCGAGCGACGACCTCCTAATTGGGTAACTTCGCTCCACTTCAACATCGACGGTTGTCGATTTAGAGGTCACTCAAAACAGACCTCCATTTTCCTATTGTGCGCCAGCTCAGTTGCAGGAAAAGGGGGAGGAAATGAACGCTTCAAGATCGCAAAGGACCCCCTCTCGCACTTTCACACCCTTTTGCGGCAACGATTCTAGCCAAGAAGCGCGAGAAGATGAATTGAAGCGTGAATAACGTCGAGTCCGCCAGTTCAAGAATTGGTTCTTCAAGAGTCCTCGAAATAGAGCGCCTTGATCTTTGGATAGCAGGATCCACAGCTACAGCGACAGCCATCTGTCTGTGACTAGCTCGCGTTGCAGCTATGTATTACATTCAATATGCGCACGATTGATGATTTTCGCGCAACACCACCCAGTAACCCTAACAAGCATTGTGTCACCACCATTTTCTTTATTGCTTGCTTATTTCATCATTCACTCGTTGGAACGAATGGTTTTCATGTGGACGCCGAGCATTTGCGCAACACACTAACGCAATTTTGCAGCCGTTGCTGCACATCTATTTCGTCTTTTAGAAGTGTTGACGCACTTTAACCAACGAGTAATTTCATCAAAACAGAACAGAATCACACGCACGAGATAGCATATTTGGATAAGAAACAAACAAAAAAACACGAGAAGGTCGTTCGATCCCCTTCACTCGGGCGGCGTCTTGTGCCACCAGTTGACGATGGACGCCTGGAGATCCTGAAAGTGCGCGCTTTGCACCACGTGCTTTAGACCCTCGACAATGCCACTACACAAGGCAAACGCATAAGCGCATTAGCACAGGACATGCAAGTGTGAGTGGCACAAA
The DNA here is from genome assembly GCA_000143045.1 of Globisporangium ultimum DAOM BR144. NCBI lineage: Eukaryota > Oomycota > Peronosporomycetes > Pythiales > Pythiaceae > Globisporangium > Globisporangium ultimum. The sequence continues at coordinate 1,634,558 of GL376620.1, read as the reverse complement.
TAGAAGCCAAAGAAACAACTCAAGCAGCTTACGTGGAATCTTTTGCGACCAGCAGCGCGTCCGTGAGGTGGTCGGGGAGGTTGTGGGCATGAGCGACGACCCCTTCGGTCTTCAACTTCACCGCAAACGTTGCGAGGCGACTACCAGAATTTTCACACACACATATGCATATGCATAGCGTCAGTAGCAAACGACAAATGCCGCACGCTTCGAGATACCATCTCACCTTAGACGCGCCGCTGCCGTCACGATCTGTGTGCCGGTGGCCATGGCTTTTGAAAGAGTGACGCTGCCCTCGAGACAATACACAGCGGCTTTGACGTTTTCCCACACGCGAAGTAGCGGCGACTCGAGCAGCAGGATCTCGAAGCCATCGAGTTCCTCCAGGTCGCCGCTTTTGTGCATCGCATACAGCACGCACGCGTCGTACCATTCAGATACGAGGAATGGCACCAGCGGCAGCGAGATGATCGTGCCGTAGAATACAACCAGCAACGCTGCGACCACGAACGACGGACACCGCTTTACAAAGAGACCTGGCAAAGAAACAACAAAGCGGAGTTTAGACTCGGAAACACTGAAGTGCCATATAATGAAATTGAAACTTACCGATCATGCTCATGGTCTTGGGTGGAGGCATCTCGTCGACGCTCTTCCTCAAGTACGCGATGAGCACGGCCATCTCGCTGTTCTCGTCGCGCAAGTGTGCCATTTGCTGTCGCCAGTGACCAAGTTCTGGACGGAACACGTGCACCGCTGTGCGCTCGAGCACGCTGAAACATTCCGAGAGCATCTGCGTGAGCATCTCGAGTGAAAAGTTAGTCGGTTGCTGCCAGTACTCGATGAACCAGTTGCTCAGTCCGAGCATGAACCACGCATCAAACTCAACGTCTTGCTGGATGTCGCTTTCGACGTCAGCGTACAGTTGCTTCCATGCGTTGCGGAACACACCCTGAAGCTCAGTCGAGGTGACCGAGCCGAGCGCAATGCCGCCCGCGTCGATCAGCGCCGGTGGCAGCAAGCGCAACGTGTCAACCACCTCTCCGCGCCAGACGCCCCAATAAAAGATCGCCGTGGCATATGCGACGAGCTTCAGCCGCTTCCCCTGACCCCACACCTTGTCTGTTGTCTCGCAGCCTTGGCGGAATGTAAACCACCACACACACGCCGCGGTCACGAGGAATACCCACATTCCAAGATACAAATCTCGCTGCAGGAATGCCATGAACTTCATGTGGCCAAACACTTTCATCGCAATCGGCACAAAGCAGACGATGCGCGGAGCCCACGTGAACGCGCCAAGCTTGTCTGTGGACGTGTGTGCCCACGTGTTCACCTGGCGCCACACGATGAGCCGCATTTTCGACTGATAGACGCACATAAAGATGATCGACGCGACCATAAACTTGTGGCGGTGCATCACGCACTGGCCCAACACGCCCAGCACGAGCAATGCGAGTCCGATTCTGACTCTTTTCAGGTTCAGCAGCTCCGTGAGCACGTACAGCGTCGCGAGGCGCGACAGTTTAGTCAGATCCAGATGCTTCAACAGTTTCTCGACATTTTCTTCAAACACGAGCGCACCGCGTTGCTCTGCGCTCAATGTCGTTGTGCCCTCTTTGTTTTCGAACGAAGCGGAGATCAGCGATCCGACCGTCCCAGCACCACGATCCAGTCGATCTGCTTCCGCTCGATGATGCCACGAATCGCGCTCGTCTTCATCCTCGCTGGTGTCACCGCCGTTTGCGATCCTATCGAGCACCGCAAGTCGTGCAGCATGCAGTTCACTCTGTAGCTCTCCGTTCGCAGGATCTATCTCCAAGCCTACAAAGTATAATTACATGACAGAGCAGCGCATTAGCTCACATAAAGACACACATACGAAGACAACAATCAGCGACCTGGTTCCTACCTTTCTTGTACCAAGTAACCGCGTCACGATGCTTGTCCTGCAGTGCGAGCGCTTTGCCGAGCAGCAGGTACCCTTCAACGTCGTTACTGTTTGCCCGGATGCACGAGCGCGCGAGCACCGCTGCTGCTTCGAGGGCCTCAGGCGTGGCCTCATCCAGCAAGCGCGCGCACTGCGCCGCGTAGGAAGACACTGATGCCGCTACCAGCGCGTCTGCCATCCTCACTCAGTCAGTCTGCTCAATTGGGATGGACGCGCAGATGGCCAGCGGCTTCTCTGCTGTCTTCAATTTCTGCACATTGCTGCTAGCATCATTCAAAATGATGGTGGCACAAGATACAAAATTAAACATTTCATGCATTATAAACTGATGCGTTCCATAACATTAAGGATCCAGTTTTACTGTGTGTAAATACAGTTACACAGTATTAATACAGTCAGCTATTGGACAGAGAGGGTGTTATGATTTCCATAATATTAGAGAACCGGAGATGCTTTCAATAGAAGTCTGTCGAAAAGGCAAATGCACAAGCATGGCCACCAAGCAGGTTCAGCGATGGGAGCGGTGTCGCGTCAACCACTTGGCGGTGGTGCACGCATACTACGGCGACCGCATGCGCGTGAAGAGTGGGTCTCTCCAGATCCCTGAAAAGGCATATTTTGTGTCTGCGCAGTCAACGAACCCGAAAACACTCCGAAAAGCGAGCCGCAAACGCGCGAGAGAGCTCGTGCGTCAGGAAGAGCGCATCGCCGCAGGCACGTTCGTTCCGCTGGACGAAGCACTGAAAGCAGAACTGCTTCAAGCGCATGAAGACTTCCTAAGCGAAGGTGACCTCGCAGAGATTGTCCCAGTGAGGGCAAAAAATGGTGATGCAGATGATAGAACATGTGGCTTCGAGGATGAGATCACTACGGCGACTGCTACTATCGCATCCGATGACAAGCTCCACACTAACGATACAGACGATTTCCAGATTGTCGCCATGCAGGACTCTGGAGGTAGAGTATTGCTCCCTGCGCGCGCCAGCTTTGCGATGCGCGACGTGCGCTCGCTGACCGATCTCCCACTCGGTCGCTTCAAGCTGATCGTCATGGATCCGCCGTGGGAGAACAAGAGCGTCGGACGCAGTAAACGGTACACGACGTTCCACCACACAGAGCTGCTCAAGATCGACATTTGTTCCTTGGCGGACACCGACGAGTGTGTTCTGGGGATTTGGGTGACGAATCGGCCGCAGTATACGACTTTTCTATTAGACACGGTGCTGCCGCGATGGGGGTTCACGTACCATACGACGTGGTACTGGCTCAAAGTGTGCCAAAATGGCGACTTGGTGACACCGCTCGAGTCGACGCATCGCCTGCCATTTGAGAAAATGATCGTTGCATACCGTTGCAAAGACGACGATCCAGCGCGTCGAGAAGCACTGATGAATCGCTTGGGTGGGACCGCCAAGATGCTCGTCAGTGTTCCCTTGCGCCATTCGTGGAAACCACCACCCGAGTGTCTCTTTGATGCATCTATCGTTGCCCCAGACGCGTGGAAACTGGAGCTCTTTGCGCGCGAACTGCGTCCCGGCTGGACGTCCATCGGCAACGAGGTACGAATGAACCGGACTTGCCGATCATTGTGGCATTGTTCTCTCTAGGTTGAACGACAGAGTTGGTGAGGCCTAATTCTTTGTATGCTTGTTGCTTTATCGTACGTAGGTGCTCAAGTTCCAAACAGCATCTCTCTTTGAGACGGCACCAAGTAAATCGATCGATATCATGGATAAAGAGCGCTAATTTTGCTTGCTTCCATCGGAGCATTTATTTGGTGAAGTGTCTGCAGTTTATTTGTGAGTGTTGATTTGTGTCTGCTGCGCATAAACGATACAAATTGATGTGCCATAGATTGTGGTACAGAGTACCATAACTGCCTCTCCTTATGGTATAATTCGGTACGAAGAAATCCTTTGCAGAATGAATGCTTTCAGCTTATAAAGCGAAGAAACTGCATTGAGCTGCTCGCTCGGCATCCGTCGCCCTCCCCCCGCTTCCTCTCTCCATCCCTCGCTGCTTCTCTAAAGCACATCCAAGACGCGTGTTTACTAATTTTGGACTCCTCCTCACGCCTTTTGGGTGTATCGCGTGTCTGAGTGTGCGATTTGAATGACATTCGCGACGCTCTTGACCCCATGTCGGATCTCAACAGCGCACGCTCGGATCGATCGACAAACGTGAGCGGCAAGAAGAAGAAGACGAAAGGCAAACCGCCCAGCGGTAGCCACCCCAATAGCATCGCCTCTCGAGACAGCGACATTGACGACCGCGACGAGTATGACCGCAGCAAAGTCGTCATTCGCAAGGCACCACCGCTGCAAGATGCCAGTACGAGCGACAATATGTTAACCGGTCTCCCGGGCACACGCGTGAAATTCTTGTGGAAAGATATCAAGGACGACGAAGCAGACGTCTCCGAAGGTCGCATGAGAAGCCAATGCCAGGGCACAAATACCGATACGTCTCGGGCGAAGTCGCCTCTTCCGCCGCGATGCACGAGCCAAAACCCAGCGAGCCCCCAACAATATACGACTGCTTATCGTTCGCCATCTGCGCTATCGCATCGTAATAGCGGCAACTCGCGTCAAGACCTGCTGCAACGGATTCTAACGTGGGAGAAGCAACTGAAATCCAACGTGAGTGACGCAAAGGTGCCACCAGCAAGGTTTGTCGAGTATCCTACTTTACATTTGCGGATGCAAAGGTAGCTGCTAAATTCGCTCTCTGCTCTCTGTATTCTTGCTGGACATCTGCCATTGTGGGTAGAATCAAAAAGGGCACAGAGTCACTTCCGATGGCGTTTCGCCACGCGTGTGCCGAGATCATCAAGCAGTACCCCGAAAGCGCGAAGGCGATGGTGAGAGTGGTTGGTCAGACGTGGCATTGCATTGGCGCTTCCAACTGATTAGTTTCAATGGCATTGTTGCTCGTTGTGCAGGAAATTGACAAGCGGCTTTGGGTGAGCTGGTATCGCGAAATCGATGGGCTCCAAGAGCGTGTACGTGGGTCGAGCACTAGTAGTCAGAGCACGAGCTCACGATCGCCATCGCCCAGTGGGAAAAGTTCACATAATATGGAGGATGCAAAGCGCAAATTGCAGTCGGTTTTAGTCTCGTGTGCAGAATTTTACACGCGACTAGTTGCAGAGCTTCACGCACTGGATCAGCACCTCCAGAGTGGCCTTCAGAAACCTGGTACAGAACGACAGGCTGCTATTCGTTTCTCGCTGCATATGTGCCTCGTAGCTCTTGGTGATACGGCCCGATACACACAGAAAGTGTCGCCATCGAGCCAAAGTCGTCGCGGTCATCATCACGACTGGTCTATCGCGCAGCAGTTTTACCAGCGTGCTCTTGAATTCCTGCCGTCAAATGGCAAAGTGTACAACCAGTTGGCGCTTTTAGCAATCAGCCAACGACAAGTCCTGACGTCCGTGTACCTGTATGCGCGCAGCCTGGCGTGTGAGCGGCCGTTTTCGTCCCGAGAGAACTTTGTGCACGCTGTCCACCGAGGCAAAGCCACGAATGCTGCGCTCCGCATTCGATGCCGCTCCATCGCTGAAGTCCAAACGCACGTCGCAGCGCTTTTCTTGTCTTGTCTGGATATTGTGCTTACTGGAATTGAGCAAGATCGCTGGCACACGACTACCGATGTCACGCTCAGTGGACTCAAATATTTCCTGGGAGCGTGCACGTCAACGCTCTTGGCTCGCAAGCAACTGGATCTGGCCAGCATCCAAAAGGGACTCGACCAGATCGTGTGTCTGCTCATCTTCGCGCTTCATCATGTGCTGGTAGGTGATTCCAAATGTCATTATTGCTGTGGGAACGCGTCTGTTTTCTCACCTTGTATTTGAATGAGTTCATTTATTGCAATTTAGCTTCCACCAGGAGTCCGCCACTTGAGTCATGCGGATTTCGAGCAGGAGCACCCCACAAACCCAAATGCCCAGAAAATCCTGTCGCTTGGTTTTTCGCTTGTCACGGTCGTCATCAAGGAATGCGCCAAAGCGTTTCTGTCACCGGAGTTGATGGTCGTTGCGAAGGATCTCATGAATACGTTGCTGCCTCCGATCAACATCTACCTCGATTGGCTCCGCATGCGTCCCTGGCTTTTTACTGCGTCAGCAGCAGATTCCAATGCGACTAATTTTTTAAGTTGCACCGTGAACTTCCTCGTCTCGTTGTCGTCGAGTTTGCTAATCGATCGCATCGAAGGGGAAGACACGATTCAGCTGAGCTCGCAGTTGCTCCCAGAAGATAAAGAGCTCTTTGGGTTTCTTCCGTGTGAAGAGGGGCTTTCTCAGCGTCAAGCGCAACATCAAGAAAAATCTGTCGATGCGGGTGCAGCTGGCGGCATTGACAACGGAGATGGCGAAATGCTTTTGGACGTTCGCATGTGCCGAGTGTTGAGCTTTAGTGAAGATTTTCTGAGACTAAACGGTCATATGCGTACGTCAGAGATGACGTGGCGACTTCAGAACCAAAGCGACGATGCTGCCAACCCACCAGAGCTTGGTATGTTGGAGTTTGTCTCTGATACATGGTACACAGGCAGCGGCATGAAAACTGGCTTCGGAGCACCAGAGCAGCAGACATGCAGATGGTGTTTGAACACTAACGGCTTCACCGATGACAGCGAGCGATGCAAATTTTGCGGCTATGAACAACGACAAGAGGAGGAAACAACGCAAATCAACGCTGATGATGAAGAAATTACGCATTTGTCGCAGCTATTGCTGAACTCGTCGGCGGTGACGCAAACACTAGCTGAGGTACTAAGTGAAGCCGAGAACATTGAAGCGTTCTTTACTGGCCATTCCCCCATGACTAGTCGCCAAAGATCTCCTGAACCACCACGACGAAGGGATCAATCGTCTCCCGAACGAATCCAGTATTCCTCAAGAAGCGCGAGTCCAACGGACTCCGAATTTGTACCTGGGTTTGCGGCAGTGATGGCCATTGGCGCAGACAAGAAACTGTACGATGCCTCATCATCGAAGCAGTTGAACGCTGACGACGATCCGAAGTGCCTGATTGTGATTGATGCTCCAAATGTGGCGATGCGCCATGGCTTCCACAAAAAGTTTTCCTGCATCGGCATTCGCCTCGCGATTGAGTACTTTGTGCAGCGTGGGCATCGCGTCGTCGGTTTTTTGCCAGATTACCTGGTCGAAGGGGACCAAGTCGGCGAACGGAAACGTATGCAAAGCGCTGGGATCGATGTGCCTGCCTCCAAGATACCGGACAATGTCGCGCTCTTGCAGCGCTTGGTCGAAGACGGGCTCTTGATCCCGACGCCGGCGCAAGACTACGACGACACGTACTGCATCCAATACGCCGGCAATCATGATGGCTGTGTGGTCACGAACGATCTCTACCGCGATCACGTCGAGAACATGACGGGTCCACGCGAGCGGAAGGTGGCGATGCGTTCGTGGCTCACGGCGCATCGGATTTCGTACACGTGGGTTGGCAACGAGTTCTTACCAAACCCAAACTTCAGGTACTTCTTATGTATTTACTTTGTGTCTATCACGAAATGTTGAGGGTGTACGCTTACAAATCCGGTTATGTTCACTTGATAGATTCCCAGCACCGACAACCAGCCAGTGATTGAGCCGCTCTCCACTCCGATATAACATTCCAGCAACCATTGCTCGTAGAATGCATGGAGCGGTACTTTGTTGAAGACCTCTTGCTCCACAACTAGTGGCTTTCTAACCGCTGTGCGATATGGGCGCTTACGGGTCCAAGTCAGATTCATCTTGGTTGTGCTGCTGTTCAATATCTCGGGGCGAGTCGTTGGTGTCGCTCGTTTTTTCGTGGTCGTGACAACTCGTGGTGATGTTGTCGAGCTCGAGCATTTCGACCTGTTGTGTCAAGGAGCTGATGGAATCCTCCAAGCGAGCGATGATGCGCTCTTCGATGGGCGAGATGTTGTTTGCAGCTGCTGCGGTTGCCGTGGACGCCATCGTCTGCAGCTGACGACGAAGTCGCTGGTTTTCTTCCTGACAGCACCATGAAATTCCCCCACGCGCGCAACAGAAATATGGGTGAGAGACTTATTAATACCCACGCGTCCTGGAAGTATGGATGCTGGCGCAGTTTCCCAGGCGACTTGCATATGTGTTTTTTGTATATTCCATATTGTATACTCACCTCTAAGTTGTTCATATAGGATCGTGCTTTTCGTTGCTCGGCTTCCATGGCGTTCATCCGTTCAGTCAGCAGTCGGATCTTTACTCAAGCATACACATTTACGCAAGAAATTAGAGATGCCATTTTCATATTGCCATCATACAATTTGTAACAGTCAACAGCACGTTTTCGTACCGTTTGCAGATGCGCCTTATGGCTCGCGCTTGCCGTTCCTCCATGATGCATGTGCTGTTTTTGCTTGGATCCAACGGTGACAAGATGAGATGCGCGACTGGCGTTTGCATTCCTGACCCAAGCACCTTGACACTGCGTCTCCACTGCCAAGTGAGTATCATAGTGAATAAGTGACCCGCGCTGGTTGCTGCTATCGCCATGGTTCTCACCGGTTGCGTCGATTTCCAAGTCGCCGTGCTCAAACGCAAAGTCTTCTTCTCCAACAACAGCAGCATTGTTTTTTGTCCAAACTTGAGAGGACGATGCGACGGAGGCAGCTGATGATCGCGACGAGGACGCAAGCGACGGCGAAAATGCTGACGACGAAGCAGAATGGCCGTCCAGCCTCGATGCATGGATTCCCGATTGCGACTCATTGCTGCTACTGCTCTGACAAATTTCCAGTACGAGGTCGCGCTCGACGTTCCACTCGAGCAGCAAACTGCACAGCACTAAGCGCTTCTCGCGGGATTCAAACGCGAGATGCTGCAGAACGCGTCGCCGCTGGTGCATTAGCGTATCCAGTTTGCGCTGGTTGACGTGGTCCACCGAGTCTTTCATGTTTGCAACCACGAGCGCCGCGAGTGTGCGATTGCTCTGCGTGAGCGTGTCGATAAGCAATGTGATCCCGTTCCGTGAAATGCGATTCTGGCCGAGATTCAGCCCCAAAAGCCACTTGTCATGATAGAGCGCATTGCAAAGCGCTTGCGCCGATTCGTCACCCAGTGCATTCTGCGACAGATCAAGCAACAGCGCAGGTCGAGACGCGACTGCACTCACGGACTCGCCGCGAAGACTCGAGCTCCATACATCCTCGTCTTTCAAAACACCATGAAGCTAGCATGCAATAATCGGATGAATTCGTCGTTATCACATGGAAAGGCGACAGAATCGTACACAAGTACACACAGATTTGCCAGTGAACGTACGGTTATGATTTTGGAAATGTGGTCGCTTGCCTTGTCTGTCAGGTGGCAACCTGTAAGGTTGAGCTGTTGTAGGTTTGGGCACTTGCCCAGCGCCATTGCGATCGCTGCACACACGAAATCGTATCGAAAGTGAGTCTGTGAATGTTGTCAACACAAATTGTAACTAGATATAACACGGCACGAACCTTCAATTCCCGAATCTCCAAGCTTCGATTGCGCAAAGCTGACGAACTCGAGCGTCGAGCTGCTCACAAGCGCCTACGAATGCGAATGCAAATGGAAGTTCGAATAAGCGAGGCATAGAGAAAAGTAAAGAAGTACAAAGCAAGACCTTTACCTTAGATAGCATTTTTGCCGTCGCCGATGCCACAATATGGATGCCCACGAGCTCTAAACGCAGCAATTGCGATGCCTTGTACGCAGCGATGCATGCCGACCTGCCCACAAATGGATTTCAGTTAACGAAAAAGGAGCAGAACCGACTACGGATGCAATGGTTGCTTGCTACTTGAGAATGTTGATGGCTCCTTGCTCCGTGAATGCGCTCGCTTTCGATATCCCCAGCCGCTGGAACTTGTTTCGTAAATCTGGTACGACAGAGCCGCACAGCATGGTCAGCTTAGCATTTCCAACCCATTCAGAGCCAAGCAGGTCCAATACCTCTGTTAATCTCCGTGCTCCCCAGTGACAAACAGATCTGTTTGTATGGACCAGACTTGACTAAAAACTCCATATGCGCATTGAGCTATTGATTCCCCGCATTATGAACGCAACCAGCCCGTGTGAATAGGACGAATGCATCAGACAAAAAGAGAACTGCAATGCGTACCTCCTCTGCTCCAAACGAATCGAGCTTTAATAGAAATCCGTTCTCGCTGTCATCAAATAAGAAGAATCATACAAGTGCGGATGTCTGTATGATGAGTTGTAATACGCTTTCGACTAATAAATGTCACACGCACCAGATACCAGTGAGCAACTTCATGTCCGGATCGACATGTTTCTCCACGCAGAAGTCCAGATACGCTTTCTGCTCTTTCGTGTACGTAGGCTGCTGTCCTGCTACTGCTCTCGATTTTCTCCTACTCGTAGCAGTCGTGGCGGTCGATGCGTGCGACGCGCGATGTTGGAGACTGGCAGAGGATCTGCGTTTGCGCGGCTTCTTGGATGCCGCGAGCACCTGCTGCTTGCGCTTGTACTCGTCAATGGAGAACGCGGCCGGCGTGCTCAGCACGGAGCGCGCACGTGACGACACGGTGGAGGAGCTTAGAGACGTCATCTTCGGGCTTCGTAGCTCTTCTTCATATGCGCATTTTTGTATCCATTATGCGGACGCCTTTTCACGCAGGGACCACTCTCTATTGAGTCACTCACTGTGATTTGAGCTTCAATCCCGAAAATAAGCGCTTTGTTCGGGAAATTCGGGATTGGATCTTTTGTATCTGTCCCTGATACCGTCATCTGCCTCTGGATTGGTGTATAATATGAATTGGGAGACTTGATTCGTAGAAAAGCGTGCAGCCCGTTGCCTTCCCCCCCTTTGCCAAAGAAACAAAGCTTTCGGGGCTCAAAAAGCAACAGGAGAGAAGAAGCATGAAGGACGCGCTGCCCGTGGACCCCGTGACGTCGGACGACAAGAAGAAGAACGACCCGACGCCCAAGAGCGCGCATGTCGATGGCGCCATGCCGGTAGACGCCCCCAAGCCCAGCGATGACGAGCTGGTGCGTCTGCATGTTGTCTTTTTTTTCTGTGTGTTGTTGTTGCGGTTTTCGGGTTTGCAATGGACGAAGAGGGAAAGGAAGCGCGCGGAATGCAGGGAGTGGATCTAGATTCCTATATGCGTAGACAGAATGTCAACGGCCTGCGACTGTTCTTCGTGAGGGAGGCAGATTTGCGCTGCTCGCTGTGCTTCGACTCCACTTTTGCACGATCTTTTCGCTCTTTGTGTGTGTTGTGTGGGCGCTTCTGTTTGGTTCTATGAGTGACGTATTTGCGTGGGATGAGTCTTTGACATGTTACAAATCTGGGTCAGAATCCATGTGCGAAGGAATTTAATACTGAAACACTGCGTATACGTTTTTGTCGGTTTGATTGCAGTCGGATGAAGATCGCAAGTTGAAGGAAGACTTGGAAGTCGCCGTACAGCGAATCTGTGCGGCTGAGGAGGCGGAGGGTGTGAAGCGCCTCGCGATGGAGCACTTGCGACAGGAGATCCGCACGGCGACATCATCGATGACGTCGGTGCCAAAGCCGTTGAAGTTCTTGCGCCCTTCCTATGAGCCATTGAAGGCAGCGTTTGAGGTGCGTGCTCATACTTATACATACAGCGTTACTTCACGTGACGGAGGTTCTTATCGATTATTCGTTCTTTATTTACAGTCGCTCCCAGCAGGTGAAGCGAAGACTGATTTGGCGGATATCTTGGCCGTTCTTGCGATGACGATGGCGAAAGAAGGCTCGCGTGAAAGCCTGACATTCAAATTGCAGGGCCGTCGTACAGAATTAGGCGCGTGGGGCCACGAATTCGTGCGCTCGCTTGCTGGTGAAGTTGGCGAAGAATACAATGCACGTATCACTGCGGAAGTGGAAACCGAGCCCGATGTGTCGGACTTGATGACGCTTGTGGACGCGATCGTGCCCTTCCATATGGCTCACAACGCCGAACCCGAAGCGATTGATATTTTGATCGAAGTGCAGCAACTCTCGACACTCGCTGACTCGAAGGCCATTGACGAAAACAACTACCAGCGCGTGTGCTTGTACTTGCTCGCGTGCGCGGACTTCATGTCTGACCCGGATGATCTGCTCAACCTGTTGAACACGGCGTACGCGATCTTTTTGCGTTTGGAACAGTACCCAGATGCGCTTCGCGTCGCATTGCGTTTGAGCGACGAAAACTTTGTGGCTGAAGTGTTTGCCAAGGCTAAGGACGAGGTCGTGCGCAAGCAGTTGGGCTATATCTTGGGACGCCAGCGTTTTTTCTACGAAGACGAGAATGACACGTCGGTCAACGACATCATTGGCAACACGGACCTGAGCGACAAGTTCCTCTCGTTGGCGCGTGATCTTGATGTGCTCGACCCGAAGACGCCTGAGGATATCTACAAGTCGCACTTGTCGGAGACCGGGTCGGTCGCGCGCAGTCGCGATGGAGGCGCGCAACCCGCGGACTCGGCGCGTCACAACCTTGCATCGACTTTCGTGAACGCTTTCGTAAACGCTGGCTACGGCACGGACAAGTTGATGACCCCCGAGGGCAACACGTGGTTGTACAAGAACAAGAAGCACGGCATGATGAGCGCTGCGGCGTCGCTCGGTATGATCATGCTGTGGAATGTCGAAGAAGGCATTACGCAGATCGATAAGTTTTTGTACTCGGGCGACGAATACGTCAAGGCTGGTGCGATCTTGGGCGTTGGTGTCGTGAGTGCGGGTATCCGTAACGAAGTTGACCCTCCACTCGCGCTGCTCTCGGAACACATTGACTCGGGCAACTGTTCGATCCGCTGTGCGTCGTGCCTTGGCCTTGGCATTGCGTACGCTGGCTCGGGTCGCGAGGATGTCTCGGAGCTCTTGATCCCCGTGGTCTCGCACGCTGACGAAAACGCTGATATCCAGGAAGTGTCGTACGCCGCGTTGGCGCTTGGTATGGTCGAAGTCGGCACGTGCGATGAAGAAGCCGGCAGCGTGCTGATGCAGCGCTTGATGGAGAGCTCGGACACGGAGCTTGACGCGACGTGCTCGCGTTTCCTCGCGCTTGGACTCGGCCTCTTGTACTTGGGCCGCCAGGAGCGCGTGGAAGCGATGCTGGAAGCGGCCAAGACTATTGACCACAAGATCTCCAAGTACCTCGCTATCACGCTTGAGACCTGTGCGTACGCTGGCTCGGGCAATGTCCTGAAGATCCAGTCGCTGCTTCGCGCATGCGCGGAACACATTGAAGACCCCGACGCTGCGCTGCACCAGAGTGTCGCTGTGATTGGTATTGCGCTGATTGCTATGGGCGAAAACGTTGGAAGTGAAATGGCCATGCGCTCGTTCGACCACTTGCTCCAGTACGGCGAAGTCGCGGTTCGACGCGCAGTGCCTCTGGGTTTGGCGCTGCTCAGTATCTCGAATCCAGAGTACACGTTGATCGACACGCTTTCGCGATTAACGCACGATGTCGACAGCGGAGTCGCGCAGAATGCGATCCTGGCGCTCGGGCTCGTGTCAGCCGGCACGAACAACTCGCGCGTCGCGGGTCTGTTGCGTCAGCTCTCGGAATTCTACAACCGCGAAGCCAACCACTTGTTCGTTGTTCGCATCGCACAGGGCTTGCTGCACATGGGCAAGGGTCTGATCACGTTGCACCCGTACCACTCGGACCGTCTGGTGATGTCACGTGTCGCGATCAGCGGTCTGCTGGCGGTGCTCCACGCATCGCTCGACATGGAGCACACGATCCTGGACACGTCGCACTACATTTTGTACTGCATTGCAACGGCGATGCAACCACGAATGCTTGTGACGCTGGATGAAGAGCTGAACCCTCTGCCAGTGTCGGTCCGCGTCGGTCAAGCGGTATGTTGTCAACACATTTCAGGATGCGCTTTTGGTGATGTTCTGCATGACAATGTGTGTACTAATCGACTGTGTTTGTTTCTCTTGTTTTTAACGACACGCAGGTTGAGATCGTCGGCCAAGCAGGTCGTCCAAAGTCCATCACGGGCTTCCAGACCCACACGACGCCGGTGCTGCTAAACGTAAAAGATCGCGCGGAGCTGGCGACGGAGGAGTACCTGCCGCTCACAAACGTGTTAGAAGGTGTCGTGATTCTCCGAAAGAATCCTGATTACCAGCCGGATAATTAAAACCATCAGAGAACAAGAGGACGATGGCAAGAAAGACGAGTTGTCGATGCACAACACAATACAGAAAAAGGAATGCAAACGCTAACAGCAGTCAGGAGCAACAAATTGAGTTGGTACGAGGAGCTCTTGTGCACTTTGCGGATCTTTTTTGTTGTTGTTTTTTAACCGACTAAAATGAAAAAATCATGAGGGAAAATGCGCTCTGCGACGGGTTCCGCTCTCTGAATTCTTCTTTTGACTCACTATGCTTCACTTGGTGTCCTTGTGCATCGAGGTGCTGGCGCATTGCGTCGGCGGAGATCATCTTGATGAGTCTGATTCTTACTCGGGAACGGTTCCGATGATGTGGGCGCAATTCTGTTACCAAGTGCGGTAGGCAGCATGTCACTCACTACGTGTGTTTCGGGGCTCTGACACCATACCATATTGAAATGCGCCGGGGCCGTAGAACCAAAGCGGCACGCGCACAACAGCGACCGCAAATCATGTTCATGCTTGTCCATTTGACGCCCACGAAAAACCACTCATTCCAAAGAGCGCACGAAAGAAATAAGAAGCGATACTAAAGTGGTGGTGACTAAAGTGCTTGTTAGGATAATTACTGGGTGAGTCTGGCGCGAGAATCATCAATTGATGCGCTTACTTATTACAATGGAATACAAGAGGTCATATGGCCACTAGATGGCGTATGTACAGACACCATGTCTGTCGTGGTGGTGGGGGATTATCAAAAAACCATCTTCGTTGAGGACGAAGTGGTTGACGACTGCGCGCGCGCGAGTTGACTCTTGCAGCTCAGCGCAGGTTTTCGCTGGCCGAGTCGGCGTTCTTCGTGCTTCGGTCGCTGGCGCTTCATCTCGCCGCGCTCCGTCAGCAGCGACTCCATCGCCGTGATGGTCACGGCCAATTGCTTGCTCTGCGCTTGGGAGCTCTCAAGCTCGGCTTTCAGCTCGATCACGTTGTCGCCCAGCTCCTGTCGGTCAAGGTAGTATCGCGCAATGTCTTGTTCGCGGTCTTGATACTGGCGTTCGTGCGCTTTGCAGATCTGTAGGAGCTTGTAGCAAGCCTCCATGGTCGAGTCCAGCTGCGCCTCTTTTTCACAGATGACTTGGGCGTACTTCTGGCAGCGGGACAAGAGTGCTTCGAGCGCGGCAAAGTGGCGTTCGCGATCTTCGTGTATTGACTGGAACGCACAGGCTGCAGCCAGACTCGCGTCCAGCTGCGCTTCTTTCTCTCGAATGGCTTCGACGTATTTGCTGTCGCGTGACGACGAGAGCGCTGCGAGCGCGACAAAGCGGTGCAGGAGCTCGCGATGCTCGGTCTTCAACAGCGCGTTCTCTGGCTTCAACGCATCGACTTGCTGCTGCAAAGCGGCGGATACCTTCTCTGAGGCGACGGTGGTCTTCTCGGTACTGGCTTCGGCTGTGAAGATCGCCTTGAAGAGCTTCAGCACCCAGGCGAAGACGTCGGAGATCATCGTGGAGCACATGGTTGGGCGGCTGTTTGCTGTTGCTGTACGCAGGGGAAGGCTACTGTTCGGGGGCGCTGTGGTGGGCGGCGCGAGAATTCGCAAATGGCTTGCCGCATGCGCGGCCTCCGCTCGGTCGAGGGCGCTTAGGCAGAAAGCATCACGAGCGGAGGTCGCGCATATGAGCTGCATGCGAAAATCTCCGCGGCGTACATTCTCTTGGCATGCCTGGCCCCAAGCCGTCTTCGTTTCGCCCGGGTCGCAATCTGTCACCCATCCCCCTCCACACGCACACACACAACACGCCCAACGAGCGTCAGCACAGGAGAACGGCGCTGTAGACGCACGCCGTCCATAGGCACGAGACTCACACTCGCACATTCACACACGTACGCGTTACGCCGCATCACCGGAAACGCGTCATTTCTGCTGCCTGCGGCATTGGCCATTGGTTTTGACACTTCAACTCATTAGCTTGGGGACCAACACTATCAGTTGTTGAATAAGGGTTGAGGGGCCACATCAATACAACTTCAATCGAATAAGCAGCAAGAGTTGTCAAAAAGGGGGTGAGGGAAGGGAAGTTGAAGTGCGTATCTTGGGGGAACTGCGCAAAGAAGCACTTGCGAGAGACGCAAACGCTGTGGAAGCTGCTGCGCGCGGAAGCCTATGGGCTGGATCGGCAGCAAGTGCCTTGGCGCTTCCGGCTCCCAGTACTTGACGTCGCGATAGTCATCACGCACACAACGTGATAGGAAAAAAGAGACTTTGATGATATGGGACTTGCAGTTCAGGTCCAGTACCATGCTGCCACGAGCCACCGTCACAGCATGAGGCAAGTCTTGCAAGCGTATTATGAACATGCGACGGCCTGCTGAGCGCCACGAGTCATTCAGTTGATTGAGCGCATTGGTACAATTCCCATTTGTAACGAAGCCGTGAATCATGCTATTGTTAGTACGTACACATATTCATAGGCGCATTCCTTTAGTCGGAGACCTTCTTCAATGCCACCCTACTTGTTGTTCACGACGTACTCTTCTTCGATGCGCTTGAGGACGATATCGTGCATCAAGTCCAGCGTTTCGTGGAACGAATTAAGGTTGATACGGATCTCCTTGAACGGGATGACGCCTTCTTCTTTCTCATGGTCTGCGAGATAGGTCTGCACGTTTTGCAAGTTGCTAAAGCCAAACTGGTGGGCTTCCTGCGTCCGATATCGCGGATCGGGCGAGTTCGTCATGAAATCCCAATGGCTTTTCTCGTCCAGGGTCAGTAGAAACGGCACGACGATCCCCGAGAAGCCGCCTTTACCGCCGCCTGCGCTGTTACTGTTGTGCACTTGCACCGCGACTTCTTTTTGATACAGCCGCGGGTCGATGTGGAACCCTTCGACGATCAATGACTTGCCCTCTTTCAGACATTTTTCAATGTCGGATGTGACACCTTTGCGCACCACGTCGCAGTCGTTCTTGTATTCTTCAATCAGCGCCTCTTTCGAGTGAAACTCCTCACTAAAGTAGAGTGTTTCCTTGCGTCTAAACAATAAACACACACGGCGTTTAGTGCAAATGTTCGTTTCGCCTTTAATGCATAAATGTATCGGCGAAGAGGAATACTCACCCCGAGAAGTTGCACATGAGCTCAAAAATGAGATCTGTTTGTAAGACACTGGAGAGATTTAGTCGATCGGCGAGCTGCAAATAATGTTGATAATGCGCAAGTGTTAGTGAACAAAGGAAGAGTCAGGATCATTACTACCCAAAGCTACTCAGATACCTTTGTTGCAAGAGTGGATTTACCCGTGCACGAAGTGCCTGCAAGAATGATCAGCAGCGGCACGCGGTTTCGGTGAAAGCTGACAGAAGCGCAAGCAAAAACAAACGGTATTGGATACCGAGCGTTAGCAGATCATTCGGATACCAGCAACATATCTGTATCTCGCACGAACCTGGACATCATTCGATAGCACGAGATATGCGCTTCTCCGTATCCAAACACGAGCATGGTCTTGTACAGGAAATCCTCGAATTGTTCCTAATGGTGTTGGACCGGAAAAGGGTATCTATGAGTTGTCAACAGCAGCAAATAACAATGGTTTTTCGTATGCACACATACCTGTACAATATCCGTCAACCCGAGGTCCACCAATGTCTACACATTAACGAGCGTTAGTCTATCTTGCAGTTCTATACCCATGCGTACATCAAGCGTTCAAATTCCACGTGCCCGCTTTAGATCCAGCGAAATCTGCACTGCGTCCTTGGAGTTGATCTGTTTCAGCACACGCGCCAAAGCCCGCTACTTAGCGTCACTCTCCCACACAGAAACAGCAGCACTAACAAACCCCATATCCATGTAGAAAATAGCCACGTACCTTTGTGCTCACGAGCGCGCGGCAGACCAAGTACCGCGAGAGCACGTAGAAGTGGTCGCTCACCCACACGCGCACTTTGACGAAGTCGTACTTGGACTGGTTGCGCTTGACGACGACCTCGCCCGAGCCCTCGGGGAAGCGCACGGGCGCGGCCGGCGGTAGCCCCATGGGCACCGAGCCCAGTCCGGTCGGCGTGCTCAGGTTCAGCGACAGCGGCGGCTTTCCCGTCATGTCCGCACGCTAATGGTCACTTCAACAGTGTGTGTGTTAAATAGCGCCATTAGGTGGGGCAGGCGCGTTTTCCCTCTCAACACGCAACGCGACGCGACGGTTCGGAAACAGGCAGTTGCTCAATCCCAACTTGCCGTTTTTTATTGGTCGAAAATAAATATATGATCAGCGGATTGGCTGAAAAGATCGGAAGCCAAAGTCATTGGCAGGGTTTTCTATCGCGGTGATAAAAATGGAAACACGCCCGCATTTCGGATCAATCAAGCGAGCCGATATGAGCGATGGTGAGCAGAACAAGAAGCGCAAGCTGGAGGAGATCGCCGATGCAGGTGGCGCAGCGCCAGCACCACCACAGGAGACGGGGGCGGCGGAGGAGCAGGACGCCCCCGCCACCCACAGTAACAGTAGCAGCATCATCAGCTCGTCGAGTCCCATGCACGACGAGCACGGCCAGCTCGCCAAGGAGAAGGAAAGCATCATGAAGTTGCTCGAGCCGTTTTCAAGAGAGCAGCTGGTGGAGATCCTGACAAGCGCGTACGTGCATTCATTTATTTTGTATTGTTCATATTGCTTGTTTATCCTCGCCTGGCTTGTATTGGCGAGGCGCTGTCGTCTATGTGAATTGGGTGTGTGCTGCGTGGCGTTTACGCCCTTTCTGGTGATTTTGATTGGAAACATTGTTGTTGTTGTTGTTTGTATGTATGATCGTATCGGGCCTGGGTATTGGATTGATTCTACTATGCGCCGATGGTCTACGTGTTGCACTGTATCGTCGTTGGTATTTTCGCCTTGCTTGCATACGCTGTTGCTGGTGTTTGTGTCGTGTTCCCATTCCGTTCACTTCTTTGCTGTGCTCTCCGACTACGCGCATGGAAATAAAAACCGCGCTGGATGCATTTGCATTTGAAATTCCTATGTATGCAATCCATATAAAGAGCGTCACAGTATGATAACATCTACAATGAAATCAAGACTGTAGCAAGTGCCGACGTCGCGCATCGCAAGGTGTTTGTCCGGGGACTCGCGTGGGAAACGTCGACCGAGACGCTCAAGAGCGCGTTTGCGAGCTTTGGAGAAGTCGAAGAAGGCGCTGTGATCTTCGACAAGGCGAGCGGGAAATCCAGGGGCTATGGTTTTGTCACCTTTGTTGACATGGAGGCAGCACAGCGCGCTGTCGAGAAACAAGTCGTCGAGATTGATGTAAGTCTGGCACTTTTCATTCTTGTTATTGAGGTCAAAGATAATGATGCATTATTTGTTTTGCTTTAATAGGGACGCAGAGCTACCTGCAATCTGGCGGCCCTCCGCCCGCACTCGGATGATCACCAGCAGTCATCGCAACAGCATCAACCACAGCACCAGAAGCTCCGACCAGTGCAGCCACCCCCGCCAACGGGACACTCGCATACAGTGTACACGACCACGCCGCTCGTGAATCCGATGTATCCCATGCAAATGCAGCCAGCACACCAACAACAGCAACAACATACTCCAACGGGATCAAACGATGAGTCGGACAGAAAGCTTTTCGTTCGAGGGTTGTCGTGGGACACTTCAAACGATGCTCTCCGCGCTGAGTTCCAGAAATATGGCGAACTGGAAGAAGCGATGATTGCGCGCGATCGAAGAACGGGGAAGAGCAAAGGATTCGGGTTTGTGACATACAAGTATAGGGCGGGTGCCGAGCGCGCTCTCCAACAACCCCAGAAACAAATCGATGTAAGTGATGATGTCTCTACAAGGAAAGTGTTCGTGAGGTCTCACGATATGCGACTGACTCCTTTTGTTATGTTACTAAAAGGGTCGAACGACATCGTGCAACCTGGCGTCTCAGGGAAGCGGAAAAGGAGGCAGTGATCGTAATGGTGGCGGTATGAGCTATGCTCCTGCAGGTATGGCGCCCGCCATGCCTGCTCCGGTACCAACCTACGCGGTGCCAATGTATACAGCGGTTCCAGGACCCTACGGGACTGTGCCTGCACCGCCACCAATGGTACAGCAGCCTGTGCAGTACAGCGCATACCCGGCCATGCCAGATCCGTATCGTCAGCAGCAACAGCCGTACGGAGCCATGCCACCGGCTCCTCAGTACTACCAAAACCGTCCTCCGCCTCCACATCAGCCACCACAGCGCAAATGAGAGTGTAAGTGGCCCTGTACGAAGCAGTTCATGAAAAGAAACAAATCAAGATGGTAATACACAATAGGAACGAGAAATGAATAAATGTGTGAAGGGGTCTAACTTTATTTGTCTGAAATCGCGCGGCGGTATGCTCCAGCGAGCGAGCATTTGGTCTCCTTGCACAAGTCCAACTTTTCGACGTTGTTCAGCTACAAGAAAACGATAAAGGGTTGGTATCAGCAGCAGGCTCTCTGGCACGACGCAACCAGCTCAACGTGGACGGCAAAGCCTAGAAAGCCCCAAAAGTCAGCTCAGCGTACCTTGTCAAAGAAGAGCAAGCCAGCATACTTCTCGATGATTTTGACGGGTGTATGGAACGCCATGAGGTCTTTTTTGTCCGGAATGACCTTGTTGGGGAGAATGAAACCAGCAGTCGCGAACGTGCCGTCTTTCTTTCGGCCAAGCACGACTTTGAAGAAGTGCGTTGGAACAGCGATCGCATCCGGCGGCGTGCCCAAGACTGGGTATTTCACTTGGTACTCTCCTGTTTTCTTGTTTTTCTACAGCGACAACATCAGGTGGATCAGCAAAGAAACGGTGTTCGAGCGCAGCATACTTGCATCAGAGAGTAGGCTTACATTTGGCAAGAAAAGCGGACCCGTGACGACGTAGACACCATCGAACTGTCCTGCGAGGTGCCGAACAAAGCCCTCAAAGCGCGACCAGTACCCTCGATTGAAGCCGACGCCGACTTGAGGTGAGATGTTCGTCATCAGGAAACTCTCATTCATGGCTTGTTGCGAGTTGGTCATGTCTCCTGCAACATGAGAGAGTGCGGGGTCAGCAGCAAGAAGAACAAGCTCAGTGCCAGACTCGGGGTAGTCAAGTCAACGCGACAGTATCGACAACACTAAATACAAAGACGCACTTGCCGGAGCCAAATGGCCTTTGTCGTAGCCGCTTTTGAGAAACACGTTCGGATGCACACGAAATTGTTCAGGAGTCAGCACGTCAGTGTGGAAGTTCGCTTTCGTGCGATCGGTGTCGTCCACCACGCGAAGCGAGTCCTTGGTCAAGTACTCCAGCACCCACGACGCATTGCGAGTCCTGACCATACGCAAAAAGTACTCTCTGGATCAGCGCAAAGAGATTGACACCAGCGCCAAGAACGCAAAAGAAGAAAAGACTATCAAGTCGCACCGGTAGTCATACGAAACGACGTATCCCGAGCGCACGTGCACGTTCGCAGTCGACGGCAATCCATATCGCAGAGCTTCATGCTGCATAAATTTGCGCGTGTCATCAGCGGGAGTCTGACGGTCCTGGTCTCGTTTCTCTTCTGTCACCTGACCAACAAGCAGCAGTACACCGATGGACCCGATGCCGATGCCCACAGCAACGCCGGTCAGAGTCGACCTGTGACACGACGACAGCAGCAACCCATGCACAGCAAGAAAGGTGAGACGGTTCTGCAGAGGTGGCTGTACGTTGCATGGATTGAGGAGCTCATTGCTACCGGAGGCGATTGAACGAGAAGGATGCGCGGAATCGCGGCGGCTGTGGCGCTCGTCGTGCTCGCGTCGTCATTCCCGCTGAGCTGTTAAATTCTAGACTGGCTGAGTGGCGGACGGTTTTCCCAGTGTACACTCCGCTTTTTCAGGCGAACGGTGATGATTATAGTCGGTTAGATCATCCAAACCGGTTACATATTTGTATCCCAATCTGATACCAGGCAAGTGTCAGTTGTCCGTCTAACGTTCTCCAACTACAAGCGCATCACTCGGCCGCTGTACGAAGCCATCCTGGAGTGACTGGATGATGAATCCAATTGCGCAATTATATTGGGCCACGATGCGTTGTCCACAGGAGGCAACAGCGCCAGGCCTATCACGAAGGCAGAAGTCTATCGTCAGATGACGTCCTATGTGAGTGCGAGGTGCGAGGGCACGGACTGGCATTAAACAGCTACGCAAACGCGTTTTGGGGCGTGGTTCGGGAATTACATGGGTGTAAAACGTGTTGTAGACATCAAAGCGGAAGGGCCCCAGTCTACAAGAACCTTTTGCAGGACGGCTGAAGCTGGAAAAGCAAAAGTTTGAGTTTGAGAAATTCCTACAATAATGGCGTTTACGATTTGAATCTGTACGAGAGTGGAACCAAGCCATCTTGGAACTGGTCAAGCAAGGAAGAAGCCCAGTGAGATCCAAGCGTATTTGGCTTTTCTTGCTCACCCGGATTACCCAGCAAGTGCTGTCTAGTTGGCTCTCAAAGTTTGCCCTTCAGCATTTCCCATATCAAACTGTAATCGATGCCAGATCCACCCTCAAACTCTGTTAACCGCCTCATCATGGTAAGTGTTCACTGCGTGGTACACAGTCCGCCTGTTAGGATAGAGAGAGAAGGTCATTCTATTTAACTTATGATCTACATATAGTTTAAGAATTCCAGAGTCTCATTAGCACTGCTGAGAGTGAGGTGTTTCTAAGTTTTGACGGTGTGGCACCGACGTCATTTTCGAGTAGATCTGCGACTTGGGACATAAGAACTCGGTCATTTCCCCGCGATTCGTCGGTGAGTATCTTCGCACTCTTGGAGTTCATTGCCATGTTGGCGAGAAGATCCGCCATTTTGTTTTGTTCTCGTTTTGTGTGATTCCAGGAGACCCACACAAAGTTGTCGATGATTTGATTTACCCGAACTGCTAGTGGCTGCAACTTGGTCTGGCGTATTGAGGAAAACCCGTTCTGGGCTGCGATAATCATTTGGCTATCTCCGAAGACTTCCATCTTGACTTCATAATGCTGTAAGTAGTGTGCACTGTATGCCAGGCCTTCTTTCAGTGCGCTGTATTCGCACCAATTGTTCGTAACTTCTGGTCCCATGTACGCATAGCCGCATGCTTTGAGCTCCCATCGATTGCAGCGTTCATTCAGGAAGGTGAGTGCCCATCCGCTGCCTCCTGGACCTGGATTTCCGCGTGCACCTCCATCGAAATACAGACGCGCCGTCGCCCATGCTTCCAGTTGGCGCGAGAAATCTTGTCTCTCCAGTACACTGAGCAGTTGGTTCAGCAAGTTGCATTGATCTTTTCTCCTTTGAGCGTTCTCATCCGATGTGCCACAGCCCGCACTTGCATCACACATGCTGTCCACACGCGCTGGGTGCTTTCTTCGGTAGTGAGATGTTGTCGTTCATGCACTATTTCCACTC